>JAOUQX010000023.1:7443962-7455573 GCA_028566295.1 Liobagrus marginatus
ATCTAATCTATCTATCTAATCTATCTAATCTATCTATCTATCTATCTATCTATATATCTATATATATATATATATATATATATACGTTCACCACATGAGACCGGGCGTTGTCCTGCACCAATTCAATAAAAAAAATTCTATAGTGTTTTAACAATAGACATTGTTCCAATTAGCTTGATAGAAGATAAAGCCCAGGCTTGAAGCAAGCTGTGTAAAGGGAGTGCTCTTATGGATTAATGGATCTGGGATGTTTTTAAAAGGCAGAGGTGAAATATTGCCATGATATAAATATTTCTTTATATTTTATGTATTGAAATAGGTGGCACATTGGCAGAGTGGTTAGCACACCTGCCTTACAGTCATGGGTTCAATTCATGCCCAGGGTCTTTCTGTGTGGCGATTACATGTTCTCCCTGTGCTGGCGTGGGTTTTCCCCGGGTACTCTGGTTTCCTCTCGCCTCCAAACACGTGATTGGGCAACGGTGAATTGGCTAAAAAATTGGCTTTAAATTGTTCATAAAAGTGAATGCGTGTCAATGGTTGTCTGTCTCTAAGTGTTAGTGTAATTAACCCTGTAATTAACTGGTGATTGTCCAGAATGTACCCCGCCTCGTGCTCTAAGTTAGATGGGATAGGCTTCAGCAACCCCACGACCCTGAACAGGATAAGCGCTAGATAATGAATGAAAGAATCAATGAATGCATTCAAATATTTTATTGAGGATTCTAACTTGATTTATTTTAGTTTCTTTACATTTACATCATTAATCTTGCCATTTTTTCAGGGCTGTGTGAACCCTTATATGAATATAAGGTGATCAAAATATCACCTTCAAGGCAACCCTAACCCTTCTTTAAAAACAAATTAAAATAAAATAAAAAGACAACTTGATTGTAGCATCTAAGGACACAAAGGTTGTTTCAAGCAATTGAGACCAGTCCTAAGTTAGCAGAAACCACAGATATAGACACCCGTCAAGCGCTCATGAAAAATGCAAAGCAGTATTTTGGGATCTTGAAACCAATGCAGCTGGACTATTAGAGGGCAGTGGTGTTATCACCCTATAGCCATAAATAAATGAACAACTGGATTAAACCTTCTAACTCTATTCCTTCAGAGCATGCAGTAAAAGCAGAAATGATGCATTGTGATTTTAGCGATGACTCAATTCCTGTTTAAATCCTGATCACTAATACACAGGACGAACCAGTAAGACGTTTACACACATTAAAGCGATCTCACATGATGCGGTGTGGCACTGATTTGAAGCCTGGCATGTCCCAATTATTAATTTAACTGTATGTTTTATTTTTTAAATATTGAGGGTCAGTCAAGCCAAGAAACCGCTTGTTGCACCTATAGTGGGGAATAAGTCGGGGCATATTCCTGCTTGGTCCAGCTTGACGTTGTTAGTCAGGGGAGGGAAGGATGGTGAGCCTGGGTGTTGTTCTCACCTGTTACTGGAACCTGGGAAGGTACCCCTTCCTCCGGGATTGGTAGTTGTGCCTTCTCTTGTTTCCACTTCAGAACCATTATTTCCAGTTCGTGTTGTGAACCTCTCTACAGAGGATATATGTCTGCCTTCCTGCACCAGGCTGGGTTTCCTCTCTCCTGTTGAATCCCTAAGTCTGGGTGAAGACTGTGAAGTAAAGTTCCAGCGGGTGGCGGTGGGAGTGGAAGAGGTCACGGTAAGCACAGAAGATAGGAAATTGGTGACTGGGGGCTTGACTGATTTCCTTGAGGGGTTGTCTTTAGGCGGAACTACTGAGCAGCAGGCTGAGCTTAAAGCGTTATTAATGAGGTATGTGGATGTGTTTGCATTAAGTGATGAGGAGCTCAGTGTAACGCCTCGTTCACCCTCACCGGAGTTCTAGCGCTTCCGGGGTCGCGGTGACGTCAGTTCCGGGGTAGTCATGGAGGCGGAGGGGACTTCCGGGTCACAGCGTATATAAATGGCACAGCCACAAGGGGTCTCCACGAAGTATCGTTTTGCCAGCAAAGATACCAAGCGTTTGTACTGACTGTCTCTCTGTCTGCCTTTTAGAAGGAACCTTGAACCCTCCACAGCCTTCAAGATTCACAGCCTGCCCTGTCCTCACGAAGAACCCCCACAGCTCACTGCCTTCACAGCCACAGCCTCACAGCCTGCCTCCCTCTCTCACAGAAGAGCACGTTTGTCTACTTAAAGCTCCTTAACTCACTGTGTGTCACTGAATTCCATTAAAGCTCACTGCATAACGGATCCTCATCTCTCTCTCATTCTTGCAAATGTTACACTCAGGTTTTCTGACACGGTGCAGCACGAGATCCATTTGGACGATGATGTACCGGTAATGCAGGCCTACCGTCGCATTCCACCAACTCAGTACGGTGAAGTTAGGGAGCATATCCCTGGGCTGCTCAAGAAGGGGGTAATCAAGCCTAGTAGTAGTGCGTATCCATCACCCATTGTACTTGTTCGGAAGACCGATGGAAATTTGAGATTGTGGTGGACTACAGACACTTAAACGCGAAGACAAAGCGAGATGCTTTCTCTATACCTGGCATCGATGAGAGCTTCGATGCATTGCAAGGTGCAAAATTCTTTTCCACCATTGATTTAGCTAGTGGATACCATCAGATAGCCGTACGGCAGCAAGATCAACACAAGACTGCGTTCACTACCCCTTTTGGGATATTCGAATACTCGTGTATGCCTTTTGGAGTATGTAATGGGCCTGATTGTAATTGGGACTGATCCTGGGAAGGTAGAGGCTGTGAGGAATTGGAAAATGCCAGGTACGGTGAAAGAACTAAAGTCTTTTTTAGGTTTCTGTAGCTACTTGTAACGTCCAAGAGCATGTCTTTACTGTATTTTGTGTTAATGTTTGTCTCACATACTCTTTTGTCCACACACACACGCACACACTGATAATCACGTTTGGTTCTTAGTCACTTTAAGTTCAAGTTTGAGTTAATTAGGGAACTAGGTGCAGCTGATTGGCATTGAGAGCCAATTAGCACACAGCATATAGGAACGGCACTGAGACTAGCTTGGTGCAGTTCATTGTTGGTGTAAACCCCAGCTTGCCTTGAGCTGGAGGACACGTCGATGTCCCGGTGTTATGTGATGTTTAATAAAGAAGCTTATTTATCACTGCCTGTGCCTGAGTCAACCCTTCTTGTACTGGGAATCATAGGGAGCCGTTTGCCCCACGTGACAGAATGAACTACCAAAAAATTTGGCCTAGCAGGCGGAAATAAACGAGAAGGACTGAAGGAGAGAGAAACGAGACGAGAGAGTGATTGACGACGTGCCAAGTGTAAAAGCCACGGAAGAGGTTGCCGAGGTCCCAGGTGTGTCAGAAAATATTGTCAAGCTCTGCGTGTGAGAGGGTGCGAGACCCCGCACATAAAAAATTAACGGAGAGAGAGAGAGAGGAAGAAACGAACTACCGAAATCGCCGACTTGGCGAACGGAATAAAGGAGACGGATTAACACAGCAAAGATGGGACGGAAGGCAGCGCTAAAAGCTGTACGCCGCCGACAGCGCGCTTCGTCACGGCACACCGAACCCGTTGGGGAATATGGGACGACGGCTCCATCTACCAGCTGAACCCCGAGTACGAGCGTGCACTGCTGGAGGGGATAATCAGCGCGCAGTCTAAAAAGGTACCGGACTATTTTTCGAACGCGAGCGAAACCGTCTCAGAGGAAGGGCGCGCGATGCTGGAGGCCGGCACGGAGGTGTGGCTGGCACACAGGCGGCGTGGCGAGCCGGTGAGTGAAGAGATACCGGGCTACGAGTCTGAGGAAGAGCAGGCGATCTTGGAGGCATGCACGAATGAGTGACTGATGAATGGACGATTTGATCGGGTGCCGCGTTTCCCCCGATACCCAGAAAGTCATGATTCCGAGCTACCCAGCCTCCTAGATGATTACTGCCGCAATTTCTTTAGTGACAGTGACTCTGAGCCAGGGGATTATATCCTTCACGACCCCGCTACACAGTCCCGTACCAAAATAAAGAAAAAGTCGCGGAAGCACAAACCACGCCCCCAGCAGCATGCCGAGCCGCATACAGCAGTAGAGTGCGTGCGCAATGATGAACAGCACGCAGAGGACAGCTGGGTAACTTTAACGAAAGAATAGTGGCTAGCGCGTATATTTCCAGAACCGGCTGCACCGATCCAAAATAAAACAAAGTGAAAGCCGCGGAAAAGCCAGCCACGCCCCCAGCAACACGCAGAACCGAGCACACCCACAGAGCGCGCGCGCAGCGGCGAACAGCGCGCCGATACACCAGAGCTCCTGCCACCGTGTTCAGTTCCAACACCAGCTCCCGTCTTCCCTGTTCCAGCCCACCAAAGATTTCCATACACAGTGGAGGACATTGAAAACATAACCAGCGCACAGGCCCTGGAAATGTGAGAAGAGTGTTAGCCCCCACCTGTAAAGACTATGTAGACATTAAAGAGCAGGTGGAGGGCGTACCTACGACTATTCCTCTGACTACACTTACTGAACCCACTTGACCCACTGTACCCACCGACGACACCCTACCCACCGACGACAACCCACCCGTTATTGACATCCCACATATTGACGGCATCCCACTTACTGACTTCACCCCAACGAAAGCCAGTGCTCGGAGGCCTGACCCCCAGTCCGTGATTGATAGCGGGTTCAGGGGCGAGCGGGGGGCTGGGGGTGATGGGGTGACTGATGTTGACTGTGTGGAGAATGTTGTGTGCATGGAGAATGTTGAGGGTGGGGCGAATGCTGATTGCGTAGCGAATGGCGAGGGTGAGTGCGTAGAGAATGCTGAGTGTGCGGCTGATGGTGACTGTGTGGCGAATGGGGAACGTGTGACGGAACCTGCACATGCGGAGTGTGGGGCAGACGCCGCGTGGGCAGTAGCATGTGCAGTTGCATGTGTAACGGCCTGCGTGATGGCATGCCTGGCGGATGAAAGCGAGCGCGTGGTAAGTCCACCCTGTGTTGAGAGCATGTGCCCATCGTGTGTTGAGAGCGCGTGTCCACCGTGTGTTGAGAGCATGTGCCCACCGTGTGTTGAGAACATGTGCCCACCGTGTGTTTCAAGCATGTGCCCACCGTGTGTTGAGAACATGTGCCCACCGTGTGTTGAGAGCGAGTGTCCACCGTGTGTTGAGAGCGGGTGCCCACCTAGAGCGAGCGAAAGGGTGTGTGTAGGAGACGCCGTGAGTGTAAGTGTGACAATGAATGAAAGAGGTGCTGAACACGGGAGTGTGAGAGACGCCGTGAGCGTGAGTGACAGCATGAGTGTGAGTGAAAAGCCATGTCTGAGTGTGACTAAAACCCCATGCCTGACCATGACTGTAACCCCGTACGCTAATGTGAGGGAGGCTGAGGCCGCTCCCCTTTCTGTTTCAGAGATGGTTCCTGAGCCTGGGGTAAAAGCCAAGTGTCCGCCTGCCAGTGTCCGCCTGGCCAGCTACGTCACCGTGGACGGCCGCAAAGCCACAAATTCTGCATGGTCCAGGCCCACACAGCCCTCGTCGGTCCTGGAGCACACCCCAATGTCCTGGGGCCATGCCAGAGTTCCCTGGTCCTCTCCTAGGTGCGACAAAGGACTATGGGTGGTTGAGTTTAGCGCACCCAGAGTGTGCGCTTTAGGGGGGGGATACTCTAATGTCCAAGAGCATGTGTTAACTGTATTTTGTGTTAATGTTTGTCTCACATGCTCTTTTGTCCACACACACACGCACACACTGATAATCACGCTTGGTTCTTAGTCACTTTAAGTTCAAGTTTGAGTTAATTAGGGAACTAGGTGCAGCTGATTGGCATTGAGAGCCAATTAGCACACAGCATATAGGAACGGCACTGAGACTAGCTTGGTGCAGTTCATTGTTGATGTAAACCCCAGCTTGCCGTGAGCTGGAGGTCACGTCGATGTCCCAGTGTTATGTGATGTTTAATAAAGAAGCTTATTTATCACTGCCTGCGCCTGAGTCAACCCTTCTTGTACCGGGAATCATAGGGAGCCGTTTGCCCCACGTGACACTACTACAGAAAATCTATTGAAGGATTTTCTAAAATCGCAGCACCGCTTCATGATCTGGTGAACTTCTGCCTGAAACAGCAGGGCATGGTTCGGAAACCTCAGTTTCATTCCATGTGGACGGACGAATGTGGAGGAAAAGCTGACAGGAACAGCTTTTTAAAGGAAAAGCTGACTTCTGCTGCAGTCTTAGGTTTTGCGGATTTCTGTCTTCCATTTTTAGTCGAGACTAATGCTAGTAGTGAGGGTTTAGGTGCTGTCCTTTTTCAACAGCAAGGTGATTCTAGGAGAGTTATTGCCTATGCCAGTCGGCGGCTACGTAATGCAGAGAAAAATGACCGCCACTACAGTAGTATGAAGCTTGAACTGTTAGCTCTTAAGTGGGCTGTGTCAGAAAAGTTTAGGGGCTATCTGTTGGGTGCGAAGTTTGTGGTTGTGACAGATAACAACTCGCTATGTCATCTGAAGACAGCAAAGTTGGGTGCCATCAAGCAAAGATGGGTGGCCCAACTAGCAGTTTTTGATTTTGAGGTCAAGTACCGCCCTGGAAGGAAGAATGTCGCAGCAGATATTCTCTCAAGACACCCACTGGCAGGGGAGCCTGACGATGCTGAAGAGTTTGATGACTGTGTTGCCATTTGCAACGTTATCAAGAACGGTACGAGATTAGACCCTGAACTGTTTATGGTGGGCGACCACTACTGTGAGGTCAGGCAGATCCGTGTAAAGGAAGGTAGTCCTGGAGAGAAGAAAAATAACATTCAAGAGTGTACCTTTGCTCTGCCGGGCTATACCAAGGCTCAGTTGAGGGAATTTCAGTTTAGTGACTCAGTTTTGAGGTCCTTCAATGAGTTTTGGAGTAGTCAGAGAAAACCCACGAAGAGAGAGAGAGACAGCCTACCTAGGTCTGTGTTGTCACTGCTGAAGCAGTGGAAGCGTATCCAAGTGTTGGATGGGTTGTTCTAGGTTAGGAACCTACACTGATGTCATTGAGGACAATGATCGGTTTTAACAGGGGAGGATGTGGGCAGGGTGATACAGTGTATTTCCGACAATGATTTAAAAACAGAATGTTGTGTTGTCCTTTAAGAGATCGCTGCTCTCCGCTTGGGAGAGTGTTTGAGCGTGCGTGCGTGCTAACAGAAAGGATCCAGTAGCGCGGATTGTTTAGTGAATAAACATCGGGAGGATTTAGAGTCAGAATCAAGCAATAAATATAATCAGCGCTTGCAAAATCTGTAAGGAAAAACAGCAACAGCAGAACAAGAATAAACCCATGCTATCCCACAAGAGTTCACGTGCTCATGCTCACCCTTTCAGTGAGGCAGCAGTACTGACTACTTCACCTTGTGCTTTTTCATTCATTCATTATCTAGCGTTTATTGCAGGACAGACAAGCAATCACACACACATTCACTCCTATGGACAATTCAGAGTAGCCAATTCACCTATTCCCAATTGCATGTGTTAGGAGGTGGAAGGAAACCGGACTACACAGGGAAAACCCACGCAAGCACAGAGAGAACATGCAAACGGCACACAGAAAGACCCTGGCCGGGAATCAAACCCATGACCTTCTTACTGTAAGGCAGGCATACTAACTACTCTGCCCCATACCGCCCATGCTGGTTTTTTTTTATATTTAAAATCAGTGAAACTAAATAGTTTACACACATACATGAGATACATTAGCTAAACTAAGGAAAGTGAGGACATGTAATAGCAGTGTGTACAAGCATTATAACCGACCTTTGCTGCCTCACATCACGTCCATGTCATGTATTTAAACAGGAAATGCACATTTTTTATTGATATTATTAATTTTCATAATTATCATTATTTTATTGTTTTTCTTGATGACTGTCTCCATTGATTGCATGTCCCTGAGTGTGATTTCACATGCCCACTTTACACCAACAGGAATCAGAGGGTCATGTTTCCACTCTCAGTAATGATTCTATAGTCTTGGGTGTGAAACCCTGAGTCCAGGCCTTGGCATTAACTGTAATAAGTCATAGTGTCTGTGTGGATTGTACCATCTGCAGGCTGCAGAACTGTACACCAGGAAGCAAGTTTAACTATTGCTGGCATATTCATTATGCTGCTGTCTGCAGAAATGGCTTAAAATCCAATCAAATAGTGTGCCAGGGGAGAATGATGGAAAAGGAGGCTCGGGTGACATTTTGTTGATAGCTGACATGTTCCCTCAACAGGACTAATGCCTGTTCTGTTCAAGAGCTGGGCACAAATCACAGCAATTTCTGTCAGACTGACACTTGAGTTTCTCACCTGAGAAATAATTTATACCCAAATCTGAATAGCTTTGTCGGCCTTTGGCCAAGTGACTAACCATTTCAGCTGTTTAACAAACAGATGATACTCAACCATGAATCACAATAACACAGAATCCAGATTCAGACGTATGGACGAAAGGAAATATAGACAGGATGCAATCATTCTGTTCCAATGTTTTTACATGGCTTCCATGGTAGAGGAAAAGCTTGTGGTCAGGGATATGCGGTCACTGTAGGCAAGGCGAGGCAGATCCTCACCTGCCATCATTAAAAGTAAAAAAATGCTGATAAAAGAAAATAAATATGAACATTTATCTGCTAATCTGTGCTAAATATTATGTAATTTATAAATATATACATATATTAATATATTATGTTTTATATTTATTCATATGCTGGGATATGCGTAATAAAAAACATTTCACTGCATGTATGTGTATGTGATAAATAGGATCTGAAAATGAAAAAAAATATTTACAAAAATATTTTTTTGCTCCGACAGTAAAAAGTCTGTATAAAAATGTTAATTTTCTCAAATCTGTTGTTCCACTTCAGACAGAATGCAATAAATAATAGTCTTGTATAAACAGTAGCAACAAAAAATATATGAGTATTTAATGAGTATGAATTGTTGAATTGCGAAGTTACATGAAGTCTTTGAGTCGCTCTAAATGAACCTGTCGAATCTGTTTCTTACCGACGTGTGTGTAACAAATGCTGAAATGAGATATGAAACAAGTCCAGTAATCAATGTGCAAGCAGCTAATTAAACAGTGAATTTAATAAGATACTCTTTTGAACTCTCTATCGTATATATCTCTATCATATGCGTTGCCCTGCCAGACGCCGACCTCACAGCATGTGACGATTTTAATAGTATTATATTGGAGCTCATGCCGGTGTTGACTTTGTTGCCAGTGTAATTACTGACATATATAGGGGAAAAAATCACATGATCAATACATGACAATACACACAAATGAGAACCTGGGGAATGCAGGCTGTAAATAACGAGACATCAGGGAGTACATCACAGTGTGAATGCTAATAAAATTAATTAATGGTAAATCACATCAGTAGCTTTTAAATGTTGGCTCTGTGCATCAGTGCTAATAATCTGGGAGTAAATGACATTTAAATCAGTAATGACTATGACTAAGAGATGATATGTCACTGTCACTGATTTGAAAAATCATTAGATCCCCCATTATATGCTACTTAAAGTAGCCAAAGTCACACACCCCCTGTACTCACACTCTTAATGGCCACTTAAACAGTAAAATATGCACACCTGCTCATTTATGCAGAATGCTAAAATTCCAGGTACGAATGGCCAGACAGATTCAATTTTATTTATAAAGCGCTTTTAACAATGTACATTGTCCCAAAGCAGCTTTACAGAAGATAAACTGTAAGAAGAATAAGTAAAATTCTGAAATGTGTGAAATGTATCCGATTGAGCAATCCTGAGGCGACGGTGGCAAGGAAAAACTCCCTAATGTAATATTAGGAAGAAACCTTGAGAGGAACCAGACTCAGGGGGAACCTATCCTCATGTGTGGGAAAGCAGAATGTGTAGTTACAGATGATATGCAGTGTAAATATAAACATATGAACATATGTTCAGTCTTGACCTGTCCTTGTACACCAGTCCATCAGTCAGCGACGATCACCTCCAGCCAGAGGAAGGGCATTGGCACGTGTCAGGATGACCGAGACAGCCAGGGAAACTGGCAGCTCGGTTGCAACATGTCTAACTCTGCAGAAAGACAGAATTTGAGATGTATTAGGTATGATCTTATAACAAGTAGATATAATGTGCAGTACAAACAAGCTGCATGAAGCGACTCCAGAAGTAACTCGGCCCCTTTATCTGTTCCTTTAACCGCGAGAGAAATAACGCTAATAAAGTTGACTGAACAAATATGTTTTAACCTGGATTTGAACATTGAGATGGTGTCTGAGTCCCAAACACTAATTGGGAGACTGTTCCATAACTGCGGGGCTTTGTAAGAGAAAGCTCTGCACCCTGCTGTAGCTTTTATCAACTGCGGTACGAATAAATAACCTGTACCTTCGGATCGCAGCAGTTGTGGAGGATCATAACGAACTAGGAGTTGACGTAGATACTGCGGCGCGATGCCATTCAGCGCTTTACACGTCAGTAGTAGTGTTTTATAATCAATGCGATATTTAATTGGGAGCCAATGTAATGCGAATAATATAGGAGTGATGTCTTCAGACCTTCTGGTTTTAATAAAAATTCTAGCAGCTGCATTTTGGACTAACTGGAGTTTTCGTATTGTCCTACCCAAGCAACCTGACAGTAATGCGTTACAGTAATCCAACCTGGAGGTAATAAACGCATGAACTAGTATTTCAGCATCATGTAGTGACATGATGACATATCAGACATATTTCTTATTTTAGCAATATTTCTAAGCGGAAAATAAGCTATCCTGGTGATATTATCTACATGAGCTTCAAATGAGAGACTAGAGTCAATAATCACTCCAAGATTTTTTACTGCTGCACTCGGTGATATAAGGAGATCGTCCATAATGAATCTGTAATCTGTGAGTATATTTCTATCTGAGTGCGGCCCGAGTACAAGCACTTGTCTTGTCTGAATTAAGCAGCAGGAAATTGGTAAGCATCTAATGTCCTTAACACAATCTAGTATCAAGTATACAATCTAATAGTGTGATCAATAGTCTCAAATGCTGCAATAGCGCCAATGGTCCAATAACACCAACAGGGAGACACAACCCTGTTCAGAGGCAAGCAAAAGATAATTCACCACTTTAACCAGCGCTGTCTCTGTACTGTGATGAGGCCTAAATCCGGAATTATACAGTTTATGAATGTTATTCCTATGTAGGCATGAGCATATCTGCTGAGCTACAACCTTTTCTAGGATCTTTGCTATAAAGGGAAGGTTTGATATTGGCCTGTAGTTGCAGAGCTGACTCGGGTCGAGATCAGAATTTTTTTACTAATGTTTTATGACTGCAATTTTAAAGGATTTAGACATATATCCAGTTCTAAAAGAGTAGTTTATTATATTTAATAGGGGTTCAGTTACTACAGAGGCTATTTGCTTCAGGAAACATGTAGGTAGGGGATCTAGCATGCAAGTAATTGTATAAAAGTATAAGGGAATAAATCACTCTAAGCTCTCATACAGGGTTTTTTCTAATACAGTGAGGCCTCGACTTACGAGTTTAATCCGTTCCGTGATGTAGCTCTTAACTCAAATCACTCGTATGTCAAACCCATTTTCACCATTAC
>JAOUQX010000023.1:7512562-7523206 GCA_028566295.1 Liobagrus marginatus
AATTTACACCTAATCTAGGAATCACACCGGTCACACACGCATAAGAGGGTACTTCAGGCAGGTGAAAGTGTTTTGGGCGTACAGTACCCAAAAAAGGTTGGGAACCACTGATCTAAAGGTTCCATAACTAGACAATATATTCTTTCCTCTGCTATAAAACAAAAAATGTTCTCTGTCTATACACATAGTTACTTTTTTATTGTTATTAAAATAGATATTTCTAGAAATTCTTTGATATAGGAACATTTATGAGCTCAAGACCAGCAAGAAGAGGTCCGCTACCTGAAGTTGCCGCAAACAGGAACGAGGATTCCCAGGGATACAAAACGCTCAACTTTGGATTCCATTAGATTGGGTTTGTGTACGGCGTAAAGTACAATGCGTTCTGGAGGAAGATAAGAATCCTGAAATGCTGGTTAAAAGTCATGTCTAGTTAAGAAAGGTTTTGTCTACTTAATGCTATAGGTCTTTTTTTTTTCTTCGCCTCAACTCTATTTAGGCTGATGATGTTAAATCTATACAAATATTATACCAAAATTTGTTCTTTAAATATTTCACTCTAACCAATACACTTTGGTCAGAGATAAATAGTTATTAACCCAGGTCAAATGCTGGGTTTCCTAAATGGACAAAAGTATTGGGACATCTGCATTTTCCAGTCATTTCTGAGTCACACAGTCGTCTATAACGTGTTTGTATGTTGTATCGTTACGTTATTCCTTCACTGGAACTAAGAGACTCAAACACTGTTCCAGCATGACAATGTCCCTGTGCACAAAGCCCCTGAGCTCCATGGTGTGTTCTGGATGTTACGGAGTGGAAGAACTCGAGTGTCCTGCACAGAGCCTTCACTCTGACTTAGGGCTGGGCGATAAAACCATACAGTTCGGCATTGCTTAACGCTGCGTATGATTTTAGCATACAGGCTTCCAGGTGCTGCATGCTCTATGAACTGTAACTCTACTTAACTTTAACTTTACATTTGAAGTCAGTGCCGTGTAGCAGGTATTGTATCATATTCATTAATTCATTGTCTAACGCTTATCCTGTCCAGGGTTGTTGGGGTTCTGGAGTCTATCCCAGCTAACTTAGGGCGTGAGGCGGGGTATACCCTGGACAATCAGCAGTTAATCACAGGGCTAATACTTAGAACCAGACAACCATTCACACACACATTCACTCCAATGGACAATTTAGAATAACCAATTCACCTATGCCCAATCGCATGTGTTTGGAGGCGGGAGGAAACCGGAGAACCTGGGGAAAACCATTGCAAGCACGGGGAGAACATGCAAACTTTCAAGACCCTGGGTGGCATTCGAACCCATGACCTCTTGCTGTGAGGCAGGAGTGTTAACCACTCTGCCTTGTATCATATTGCGTTTCTTAAATTTCCTACAAAGATATATTTTATTTTCTATTAATATTATGTTATTCTATTAATACTGATTTTATTAGTAATATTCTACCTCAGTTTTGAGAGATGGTTCAGTAGTTTGGTGAGTGTCCATGTCATGTGACAATAAGGGGTCGTTTAAAACCACACAACTGTCCGATAACTTTCACTCAGAAGCAAAAATCTGCTTTTAAATGTGAAAGGATTATAGATTTGACGTTTATCGTGATAATGATCGATATCGACCTATATGGAACATTTTATCGTGATCGTTTTGTTGGCTGTATCGCCCAGCCCTGACTCCTTCTCACCCAACATTAGTGTCTGATCTCACTAATACTATTGTGTTTGAATGAACACAAATCCCCAGTCTTGTTACACACTCTAGTGGAAAACCTGCACAGAAGAGAGTGGAGGTTATTATAACACTAAATTGGGATGTAGATGTTAAAATAAATAAAATGGTCAGATGTCCAGAAACTTTTGTCCATATACTGTAGATTTATCTCTTAACAGGACAATGAAAGCTGATAATCAGGTGATTGCAGACACTGGCCCACGTTTACCACTGTTATTTTTTTAATACCCGTTTTTTTCAGATTCGCAACATAAAATGTGACAGCTTCAATAATGGCTGAGAATAAAGAAAATGGCGTCCAATCCCAGGACAGGATGGACGTAGCTACAACCAGATATTCAGGCTTCACATCATTTTTAATTTAACAAATTCACTATTCGGTATCTCTGGGTGTTTACTACACCGCCATATCCCATGTAACGTTTTACGGCTTGTCGTAATCATTATAAGGCAATTATAATAAACCCACAGTTTTCTACCATCTCTACTAGGAAGTGGTACGATGACGATCCAGAAACCAATGAATTTAAGTTGGCCGCAAAGCAAATGAGAAAAAAAACAAGCAATGATGTGTAATATCTTGTGAGAGACTGCTACCGGATTTGATGGAGTTCTAGTTTTAATAAAACCAAATTGGTTGCTGAGGTTCCGCCGTTTCACAGCAGCGTGTGGTTTGTGCAGCGATTTTCATTAGATCCTAGATCATAAAGATCCTCATGTTATCACCTGCTGTATGACAGAGTGTTCGTGAGGCCACGACTGCTTGCCACAATGCAGATGCATGAGCAGCCGCTGAACCTTACGGGCGAAGTTTTTGTTCATCTTCCTGTACATGAGCGGCATGGCGAAGCTGCTGGAGAAGGCGAGCAGCTGCGCAAAGCCTCTCAGAAAGTCGTAGGTGCTGGCGGTTTGCATCCGGGGCACGTCAACGACCGTCAGCAGCAACAGCGTAGTGTAGTAAGGTGTCCAGAGGACGAACTGCACCCCCACGCATGCCAGGAGCAGTCTGTGGATGGACGGATCCATCCTTCCCAAGTCCTGGTCCAGGGGCGTGGCCTCCTTGCGGATGCGTAGGATGAGGCAGAGGGCATAGAGCACGGTGGCGGCGGGCACAGCGTACCCGATGAGCGTCATGATGGCGTCGGCTGCCTCTCTATTCTGCATCTTGGAGCACTCGAGTATCTTCGCCGACACGTGGTTGCACACGTAGAAGAGGAGCGAGGAGAAGCTGGTGAGCACGGCACCACCCCAGATGAAGCCACATACATGTTTGGTGTTGTAAACACTGGACATATAGGTGCGGGGCAGCGCCCACTCAATGTAGTAGTCTAGGCTGAGCAACGCTGTTGAGTACATGATAACCAGGGATGAGATGTTGAACAGGATGAGGAGTGTGATGTACGCCTCGTCGTTTTGCTCCCACGCAGGCCAGAGTGTAAAATCCGGGCCCAGGAGCAAGACCGGGGCCACCAGGTTTAACACCAGTCCAGCGATAGCCATGTTCACAAAATACACATCCGGCATGGTCATGGACATCTTGTTGGAGAGGTTGACGGCCACCAGCAGCGCGTTGTAGCACAGCCCCACAGGGAAGCACACGATGAGGTAAAAGATGGAGAAGATGGACAGAGCAAGGCCCAAATCCCAGCACACGGCTGTGTCTGCGCTGCCTTCTGTCTTATTATGAACTATGCAGCTCCACATGGCAGGCGAGTGTGCGCACCCTCACAGCGGTGGCGTTCCACACACGGAGCTCCACTCCGGCTCACGGGATCGACTGCGGGCGGAATTTAAAAAAAAACATCGTTAACATTCATCATTCTTAATGTATACATTAAAAAGCACGGAAGTTTTCATCTTTATATGTATACTGTATAAATAATTTGTATTGGGACACCTGACCATCACATCCATATATGTTTATTAAACATTCTATTCCAGATGTGTTCTCACTGTTCCACCTATAACATCCAGACGTGTGCAGGTTTTCCACTAGTGTGTAGCGTCACTGTGGGATCTGTGTACATTTAGCTACAATAGTATTAGTGAGATCAGACACAGTATTATTAGTGAGATCAGACACAATATTATTAGTGAGATCAGACACAATAGTATTAGTGAGATCAGACACAATAGTGTTAGTGAAATCAGACACAAATAGATTAAATATTAAATAGATTCGTTGTGTTGCCATTTGACGTGCGAATCTTATCATGAGACCGTTTGCAAATATCTGTAGTTTGCGCTCTGTCTGTTGCGGAAAATCCAAACCATTTCCATATTACTGATGTTGAATTTTTTTACGTAACAATTCCTGTTTTTTCATCCATTGTCACTACGTTGCTAAATCTCTCTTAGCTCATGTGTACCATATACGAGACTGTTAACACACCGCCATCTAGCACACGTATAGTGGAAGCAGTAGAACTGCACTGCATCACGATACAACGATCTCTCCAAAAAAAGTGGATCGTAGAGACATTTTAATCGTTCACGATCAAATATCGTCATATCGCACACCCCTAGTTTCCAGTTCATCCCAAAGGTGTTTCAGCGGGGTTGAGTCAGAGTCAGGGCTCTGTGCAGGACACTCAAGTGCCCAGGGACATTAGGTGCGTTTACATGAGCCTTGTAATCCGATTGTAATACTCCAATAAGCACAATGAGACTAAAACAGTCACATGTAAACACGTCAATCGGATTAAATTGGCCCAATCCAACTTAAATATTTGATCGAATTGTAAAGGGTGGTTTAAACCTTTTCTAATCCGATCGAGAGGGCATGTAAACACTCGATAGGCTTATAAATGAGGCTAGAAAGTTCTGCGCATGTGCAATAGCGGACAACTGGCGTAATGACATAGGGCGCACAGCTGTTGTCTTAGGCAAGTTGCCAAGCGCTAATCAAAATTGGTCAGTAGAATAAACCACGTTGTTACTTAATATAAAAAATAGACAAAATAGTTGCAAGACTAGATGGTCGTAAGTCACGCAATACCGTATAATAAAAGAAGCCGGTATAAACTGGTCAATTGATCAAAACAAAAACGATGAAAATGTCTTAAGGCCCATTACAAGTTGAAATCCCAGAACAACAAAAGTGGCGAATCGCCATCTAATTTTTCATTCTACTGCATTATGAACGAGATAATGAAAGCAAGTAATTACTTAGTAAAGTATTAGTAAACGCTACAACGCTACGATTAGTAAACGCTACAGCTCATGGTCAGCTTCTCAAAAGAGGATTTGCGCGATGTGAGTGCGTCTACGGAAGACGCGTTTTGTAAATTATCTAATCCCTGTGTCATGTAAACACGCATATCAACCCGATTACTTTATTCAATGTTCATGTGAACACTGTGTTCGGACTCATCAATTTGATTGATTTCATTCCGATTGAAAAAAAAGTGTCCATGTAAACATGCCTAGTGTCATGCTGGACCTGTGTTTGAGTCTTAGTTCCAGTGAAGGAATAACGTAACGCTACAACATACTAAGACATTCAATACGACTGTGTGACTCAGAATTTGTGGAACAGTTTGGGGAAGACACACTTATGTGGGTGGGTTGGTGGTGTCCACAAACTTTTAGCCATATAGTGTAAATAACAAAGAATACCATCATAAAGTTAGGCTTTTAGCGCTATTAACTTTAGCTGTGCTGTTACAGACCCCCTCTGTGTAAAGAATGGCATGCTTCAGGCTTGTACTCGCTCTCTCTATTTCTCTCTTTTAGGCACAAGGGTCAGGGGCATTAATATGGTGAAATACAAAGCATCACAGCAGGAGTTAATGAAAGCCTGCATGTCTGCAGAATGTTTGTTACATTGTTACAGTTATGTAAGAGGTTGGTCAGGGTTAGTCAGTTTCAGAGGACAGCAGACAGCATTTATTGTCTATGAGGGAGTCTGACTGACAGGTAAACATTCAATTACAGTCCGTTTTGTTCAGTATCATGCGGGGACGATCCGATCGATTGATATCTGCCAATAATCACGTTTTATGACTCGATCGGTTCTCTCTAAACTCAGCCGATCTCACGAACCGATCTTTGTATTTATTTTAGTCTTATATTGAGTATCCTGATATGCACAGTGTTATACATAAACCCCATTTAAAGGCCTATTTAAATGTTCACTGTATAATAATGTTTGTGATTATTTAGTACTCTGTTAAAAGTTGCATTACATTACATATGGACATCATTACTGTAAACATGTAATTAGTATATAAAAATATAACAAAGGCAACATCTATAGTATTAATTTATCTGAAAAAAGGTCACAATGCCATTCTTAAACCACCTGTAACAGGAAATATAACACAGGTGTGTTATAATCAGTTATTTGACTATGTAAAGAGGACCTTTCATCAACTTTTTACCTTTTAGTTTTTTTTACAGTAGGTGTCTGGTTGCCTTGGTTACAGGTTTAACCTTGATTGTTCCTCTATGATCATCATCGCCCGTTAGCACTGGGTGACGTGTCAATCATCTATTAGTCGGTGACATCACAAACTCTCGTCCAGACCTGATTTTGACCAATCGTTTGAAAGATGAGCTTTAGGGGTGTCCCTAATTCACACACAACTTGAGTGAAATCACTCACTATTGAGTAGGTACTACGTTTGAGTTAAAACGTACTGAGTTGTATATATTATCACTACAGGAAGTATAAATGAAATTCAGAGGTACTACATCTGCCATGTTGATATGATCACATATAACAACCTTTTGAAGTAAAAGAGTCAAAAGGCTTTTATTAACAAAACAGAGAAAAACTCGTGTTTGAATGTTTTTTTGTTATTTAGGTTAAAGTTAGGTTTGTTATTTACTCATCCTGGGCTGCTTGTGGCACCACAAGATACAGAACAGACTCACGGTAAAAACAAAATGAATAATTCTCTCGTTCATATTGCATAACTCTACTGCAGTGAAAAGATCTAAAAATGTTCTGGCCTCATCATAAACACCACCACATAGTTTATACATTGCCTCCGTCTGCTTACACCTCAAAGCCTGCAGAGAACCAGCCAGAAATGCCAGAGAGGAGAAGAGAAAAGAAGAAAGGAGAAGAGACGAAAAGAAATGAGAAGAGAATAATGGAAAAGAGAAGAGAAGAAAGGAGAAGAGAAGAAAGGGGAAGCGAAGAGAAGAAAGGAAACGAGAAGAAAGGAAAGGAGAAGAGAAGAAAGGAAAAGAGAAGAGATGTAATGTTCCTTCTCATGTTCATTTCTTCTTTTCTTCTTTTTTAGTTTTAAATGAGTTTATAAACAGAACTGGTTTCAGATCAGTTAATAGACAGTGAAATATCTTGGTTAACTCTGTAACACCACTCAGATGAATCCCTGTTTTCAGAGGTTAATCACTTACATTAGCCAGCTAGCTTACTGCTAGGCTATATGCTAATTGTTGCTGTGCTGCAAATTCAGTTGAAAATCTGTAATGACATTATATCAGATCAGCAGCAGCCGTGGGCTTTCTGTGTTGGACAGAGCAAACAACATGCTTTGTTTTCTTCTCACGGCTTCTGTGGCATATGAGGAAATAACGTGTTTATTACAGAGCTATGCTACACACACTTCTTCACTTGAAGCCTTTCAGAGCCGCTGGCTTACATGAGGGGCCGCGAATAAAGAAGCAGGTTCCAGAGTACTACAGCACTCAGCCTTGCTTCATCAGCTGCATCTCTGATTAAAGGAAGATCATCTTGGCATCTACAGAGCAGAGCAGAGGAGCGCCGAATTAGTATGAGGTGTGGTAGGCGTTAATGCGGCTTTGACCTTGTCTGATCCCTGCAGGAATGTACAGTGAGGTCAGGTGACTTCACTCTGGAACACCTTTGCATGTGCAGTGAACATGATATAGAGGTAGGAGATACACAGCCGAGTCAGGAAACACCCTCAGAACACAAACACTGAACTTATGAGGAATAAATAACAAGATGATGGTTAGGCCGTCTGAACACACAATCAATTTACAGCTGAGAGGGAGGGGTGTGTGTTTGAGAGAGACTGAGATAGATAGATAGATAGATAGATAGATAGATAGATAGATAGATAGATAGATAGATAGATAGAGAGACAGATAGATAGATAAGGTTTTGCTCAACTGAGAAACTGAACCACACTAAAATAGAAAATAGTACCGTATTTTCCAGCGTATAAGACGACTTTCTACACACAAATTATAATACCAAAATAGGGGGAGTCGTCTTATATGCCGGGTACAAAAAACTACCGGGTGAAGAAGCTGCCAAAAACATGTTAAAAAGCCTACCGTGTGCTCGGCAATGCTGTGTATACAGCCAATCCTGGGTGCGATGCACTCTGTTGCTGAATGAAGCTCGGTTTGGAACGGCGCAGGCTGATGATGTCACAGCACTCGCGCTATTTTCGCAGTCTTGCATTTTAAATAGTGCCTCAAAATCGATTAACCGGTTTGGCCACCAGGATGTGACAAAGAGCATTTTTATAATTTTTTTTTTTGTTTAAACGTCAGAGTGTAACACCGCGCTTGATCACAGTGTTAGTGCTTTAAACTCGTATTGTTTTATTTTATTCAACCGCCTATATAAATTGTATAAATTGTATAAATACGAATTTGTTTTAAAATTATTATTATTGATGACTATTTTATTATTGTTATTATAATTATTTATAGCAAGTCTTCATGAGGACACACTACCACACACAAAACAGACAAAATGAAATGGTCCTGGGTTAAGTAATTGTGCGCTTGTGCTTGGTCCTTGCACTGTTAAAAACATAGTCCTAGGCCCTAACTGTCACGCTGTCCTTGTTGGTCGAGCATGGGGAGTTGTTGGAGGACCCAAGTGCAGCAGAGGTGAGATGAAAGCACTTAGCACAGAGCAACGTAGCGTAGAGAAGGCGCACAACAACGTGGAAGCATCAAAGTCCTTATAATCCAAATAGGCAAAACATGGAAAACACAACAAAGTAATATCCTTGCATGAACACACAGAAAGTCGCTTGGTACGTCGGCAAACAATACTTCGCATTCTCGCAGGGGTAGAGGAGCTGTTTGTATACACCCTACCCCGGAAGTAGAACATCGCGGCGCCATCTTAAACCGGAAGTGACGTCAGCGTAAACCGGAAGTGACTAGTACTCCGGTGAAACGTCGCGCGATGTTACAGTATGCATGCCTTTTTAACTCCATGTGATGAATACTTTCCTTATCCACATGCGGTATTTTCCTGGATAAAGAAGAACCAATTTGAATTACATGAAATTTTTTGTGACTTGTCGACCATAATGTGCTTCTCTGGCCTCAGCATCTCACACAGCATCGGTCTCGTAGCTTCATTCACATCCAGATTGTTTGGAGCTCGTGTAGTCTATTCTAGAGGAGCTCTCATTGGGTTCTTCAGAGCACTCTCACCTCCCTGAGAGCAACTTGTCAGATTGAGGTCAGGTTAGGAAGATGGCAGCTGGTGTTAAATATGGAGAAGTGGGTGTTTATCCTCTTTAGCTGCAATAATAATTGGCACCACTCAACCCATCTGCCCTTATAAAGACAAACCTCTCTAAGGCTGGTGAGAAAGCTCATTGCTGCTCATTTTACTTTGGTTTGCTCATCTTTATAGTCTTTAGGATGCTGTTTGAGCAAATTCTGAGCACTCTTGTCGTTCCACATCACTGTTATGTCGGAGACATGCTTCAGGGAGCTGTAGGTTTAGTTAACAATTCAGAAGAACGATCAAACATGAAATCCAAACACAATTTACTACACAACATTCCAATGAGTTCTAACACTTTATATACCCTATTTCATATATTCAACACTATATTTTTGCATCTGTTACTGCTCAGAATATGTATTGCAGGTTTTTCCCACAATGTAAGACAATAAGCAGAAATGACCTGTAAAGGATGTACCCTAGCGTTTATGGGATACTCACAAAGCAACATGTGGCTTGTTTTCATTTACACACATGATCTGAGGAACACAACTAGATAAGATAGGAGAATATTTTCAGACAGCTTACAAAATAAATGTCCAGATTGATGGGTTTTTATGGCATTTACTCTACAGAGATACTCTATAGAGATTAGTTTTTTGCTTACTTGGTTACTTTATTGGGCGGCACGGTGGAAGAATTGTTAGCACTTCTGCTTCACAACAAGAAGGTCATGGGTTCAGAAGTCTTTCTGTGTGGAGTTTGCATGTTCTCCACGTGCTTGTCCGGGTTTTTCCCGGGTACTCCAAACCGTCTCCAAACACATGTGATTGGGCATAGGTGAATTATCTACTCTAAATTGTCCATATGAGTGAATGTGTGTGTGAATGGTTGTCTGTCTCTAAGTGTTAGTCCTGTGATTAACTGCTGATTGTACAGGGTGTACTCCACCTCACACACTAAGTTATCTGGGATAGACTCCAGTGCCCCCATGACCATGAACAGGATAAACGCTAGATAATGAATTTATTGTCCTTAAACTCTTTATGTGGAATTGCTGTTCTAAAGGATGGTCTGCTATGTGTATTATTTCCATTTTACCGCAGAAATGTTTATTACAAACACAATTTTCTTTATAATTTATAGAACATCTGGAAATTATAATCTGTTTTAATGTTACTGCCTATAATTAAGGGCGGATCAGTGATTAAAATGTTGGACTGCAGATTAACTGGACGAGCTAAGCTGCCACTAATGTACTGAGATAAATGTAAGTCAGTTTGGATGTTTCAGAAACAAAGTGTTACACACAGACAATCCCTGACCAGGCTCTCTGTTTTCTTTTTTGACATCCATCCATCCATCCATCCATCCATCCATCCATCCATCCATCCACCCATCCATCCATCCATCCATCTATCTATCTATCTATCTATCTATCTATCTATCTATCTATCTATCTATCTATCT
>JAOUQX010000023.1:7771613-7783815 GCA_028566295.1 Liobagrus marginatus
GTGTGTCTGATCACACTCGCGCTGTTGTGTGTCTGATCACACTCGCGCTGTTGTGTGTCTGATCACACTCGCGCTGTTGTGTGTCTGATCACACTCGCGCTGTGGTGTGTCTGATCACACTCGCGCTGTTGTGTGTCTGATCACACTCGCGCTGTTGTGTGTCTGGCAAATGGCAAAAGATCAGCAAAGCAACATGAACAGAGAACCGGCACAACACAGTTATAGAAACAATACCTTACAACATTGAACAGAAAGAACATGGTTTATATAGGCCTCAAACAGGAAGTAGTGCAGAGGTCACGTGACAGAGTTCGTGGTACTGAGAGTTCAGGCGGAGCCTCCCTCCGCTGGTGGGAGTCGGGTACTGCCATGACAGCTAGCACTATTGTGTCTGATCTCACTAATACTATAGTGTCTGATATCACTAATGCTATTCTGTCTGATCTCACTAATATTGTATCTCATCTCAATAATACTGTTGTGTCTGATCTCAAAAAAAGTATTGTCTGATCTCAATCATACTAGTCTGTCTGATCTCTCTAATACTATTGTGTCTGATCTTACTAGTACTATTGCACCTGATCTCACGAATACTATTCTGTCTCATCTCACTAATACTATTGTGTCTGATCTCATGAATACTATTGTAGCCCTGTGAATATTTTTATTATTGTTGGTTATTTGTTTTATTATGTATTTTATTTTATAACAATGTTCTATGTTCAAGTATTTCGTCTGTTATTGGGGCGGGGACTTGGTGTTTGACTAATAGGGACTCGGCTAAATGATTGACATCCAAGGGGAGCCAATCCGGAGACGGCGATGGAGGAATGGAGAGAGAATCTTAACGCACCATAGCTCAGCTTGTCTATGGAGAGAAAAAAGGTTCGCTGGAAAGATTCCGCTGACCAGTAAATTCCAAGCCTGACACCTTTACAACGTTTGGATGCTAGAAACTGGGAATCCGTTTTTCAGCTCTAGTTGAGCAACTTAACGGACAGACATCGGGTTCGTTGTTCGACTGCGGCCTGGAAAATTCCGGCTAACACATGTTGGTTAGCATCTACTTCTGGTAAAGTGGCTGTGTGAATTGGTGGACTGAGAGAACTGCTGTCACGTCATCGTGAGTGATCGTGAGATTACCGCACGAAGATTGGTGAGAAAACGGCTATTGAACTGAAGTCGTTGGACGTCTTACAACCGAGGTATTGTTTATAAGTGCACCAGCGGAACTGGGCCCCAACGAGTGATAATACACCGCGGTTGTAATTATTAATTAATTAACAATTATAGTAACGAATTATGAAATATATTGTTTGTTTCTTTGGGACTTATATTCAAAGGGGTTTTTCTTCCTTTATTTCCTACCTATATCATTTTACTGTGTTTATTGGTTATTAAATAATTGTGTTTAATCAGAAATATTTTTTCTTGTAGTCTGTTTATACTTTAGTTTAAAGTTACTAGGGCGGCACGGTGTTCGGCGGGTGAATCTGTTTCTGTTTAAATTCACCAGAACGATTATTGATGACATCAGCATAATTCAACACCTACATGCTGAGACTTTCAGGCTTCTGTGTGTCAGTTATAAGTAACTAGAAGCTACAGAAGGGTTACACTATTTTAGCTGAATGAACACAAATCCCCACAGACATACTACACACTCTAATGGAAAGCCTGCACACAAGTTATTATGGCGATTATTACAGGAAGAAGAGTGAAACTACATCTAGAAGAGTGTGTTCAGGTGTCCAAATACTGTTTGACGTACAGTGAACAGAATAACATATAAATCCGTTTAATAATTGCCATCTAATCTCATCATATAAAATAATAAATCCATTTGACTGCTTGACTAAACAAAGCATCTTAATGTGCGTAAACAATACATTCAAAGGATTCAAAATTCAAAGGATTGTTTATGTTTCAATATCTTGACTTTATATAACAACTGAGTGGCATAAATTTTTTTAACAGATTAAAAGCACCGTTCTTACGTGGGGAGTTCATTCATTAATTCATCTGTTCATTGTCTAGTGCTTATCAGGGTTGTCGGGGCACTGGAATCTGTCCCAGACAACTTCGGGTATGAGGCGGGGTACAGATTAGATTAAATTCAACTTTATTGTCATTACACATGTACAATGCAACGAAATGTAGTGTTTTCACATATCCCAGCTTATTATTGAGCTGGGGTTAGTGCGCAGGGTCAGCCGAAACGAACGGCGCCCCTGGAGAAACTGGGTTTAAAGGCCCTGCTCAAGGAAAGATGGTAGCTTGCCTGGTGCAAGGCTTGAACCCCAACCCAATGATCACTGCCCCAGAGCCTTACCATTGAGCCACCACATCCCTACATCCTGGACAATCAGCAGTTAACTGCAGGGCTAACACTTAGACAGACAACCATTCGCACACACATTGACTTTTATGGACATTTTAGAGTAGCCAATTCACCTATGCCCAATATCATGTGTTTGGAGGCAGGAAGAAATCGTTGTACCTGAGGAAAACCCGCTCAAGCATGGGGAGAACATATAAACTTCACACAGCAACACCCTGGCTGGGAATTGAACCCATGACAATCTCTCTGTATGGGCAAAGTGCCGTCTATGTGGGAACTTGCTTTTAACAATTTACATAAATTCTTCCAATCCAAATCACACATACATAATCAAACAAAGCTCAGATAAATTTGAAATCTACAACCGATTTGTAAATATTCACAAAATGATGTCTAGCCAGCTGTTTTTCAGTAATAATGCTTTTTGGATACATATTTATGAATCACAACACATCCCTTCGGCCAGCACATGCACATGCGCACCAATTTCTCCCATTTCTACAAGTTAAGTTTATCGGTCACATGCATATCGTACAGTGAAATTCTTTGATTCCGCATATCCCAGCATACAAATTTGAACGCTGAGGTCAGAGCGCAGGGTCAGCCAGAACGAGCAGCACCCCTGGAGCAAGTGAGGTTAAGGGCCTTGCTCAAGGACCCAATGACAGTGGCTTGGCTGGTGCGGGGCTTGAACCCCCGCCCCTCTGATCACTGACCCAGAGCCTTATACCGCGGAGCCACCACCACCCTTAAGCATTGAGTGGCCCTGTCTGATTGCTAGCGCATGCACATTTTAAAAGTAGTCTGTCTGAAAAGTACTGAACCAATTTCCACTGAAGGGAAATTTCACCAGTAAACAAACGATCTCACAGTATTCTCTTTTTTCTTTACCTTTTTTTTCATGGGCCACAGATGCATGATTAGTAGTGTACGTCTTTGGAGCTGCACTATATAAAGCTATGCAGGCTCTCTGTCAAAGGGTAATTACAAAAAAAAAATCCTAAATAATAAACCTACTCCAAAAGAAGCCCAGCTGGAACACAGTAATAACCGGTATTAAAAAAGAAACACTGTTTTTTTTGTAATTAATAGGTTGGAATTTAAAAAAGGAATGGGGAATAAATAAATGAATAAATTAGGATAATGGTGAAAAATTGCATATTGGTGCAAATAAAAGTATGTACAGGAGAAGCAACAACGAGACTGCATTTGGAAAGGGAGCTTTCCAAAGGGTGTTGTGTGGTGACTCACTTATCCTTTTTGACTGCTTCCTGCTTTGACTGCACATCCACACACACGTCTCTCAGCACACTTCCAGGACAATTGATAAGCTACCAGGTGATGGAGCGTTATATAAAGAGAGCTGGACAGAGGGCCCAACTCATAAATTACAGGACTTAAAGGATCTGCTGCTAACAATGCATCGACAGATCAGATCATTTGCTGTTTTGGCAGCAAAACAGGGACCACCACAATATTAGGAACACAATGTTAGTGTAAGCGCGAGCCGCGGTGAGCAAAAGGCTCGCGCCGGATCACGAGGCATGATCCCAAAAAGGACGGAGATCCATTTGCAGGTGAACATAACATTGGCTTTATTACAGTGAAAACACATCCAACTCGCGATCGTGGTACACACATATAATCAAACGCTCTCGAATAAACACAACCCCTCTTATTTCAAGGCAGGGTAATCAGGACAGAAACCATGATCAGGTGCATGTGCTTAGAGTCAATGAGCGCGTGCATGTGGGTGAGTGAGCGTGTGTGTGTGTGACAGGGATGGCAGACACGCGTAGTTCTTGCAGCTTCCTCCGGGGGGCGTCCGGGCCGGTGTCCATAGACATGACAGTTAGGAAGGTGGGCATAATGTTATGCCTGATTACCGATTGGTGTGAATTATGAGGTGCTGTGCTAATACTCAGATCAGTTTAAATCAGCTTGGAGGTTCTGCTTTGTCCTCATCATATTACACTATGGGAAAAAAAGTAAATACTTTTACTCTTAGAATATTTTATCCATCAAGATCCAATGTGGAAATTTAGCATTTGCTGAATTTCTTCAATTTTTTATTCTTTTTTTCTAGCTGAAGCCAATGTAAATATCGACGTTAAAAAAAGACAAGCTATTAAAAAATATGCACTGGCACAGAATTAAGATGAACAGCTGGAGCCTGGAGGCTTGTTGTCATATTGCATCTGTAAAGTGGGTAAGAAACACACACGTCTGTTGGCAAGATTATTTCATTCATCAATTATCTTCAGTAATCGCTTCATTCTGGTCAGAGTTGTAAACGATTTCAGCATTCGAGGGGGAATGCCAGTCGATCATATGGCACCACACACACACACAGAGACATTTTTGGGTCAAAAATACTCTATTTTCCTAATCCTTTTCCTAATAATTTCCTAATCCTAATTATTTTTCAGAAAGTGTTAAACGTGGATGAAGAACCTAGCATACGCCATGTGACAGGAACACTGGAAGCACCCTGTTACATTTACACAAGATGCCTTTATCCAACGCGACTTAGATTTATCTTATTTATCAAAATGAGGTGTTGCGGCTTAAGGGCCTTGCTTAGGGGCCCGGTGGCAGCAGCTTGGTGATGCTAGAGATTGATCTCATGATCCTCCAATAAGCAGCCTAACACCTTAACCAATGAACTCCCACTTTCTAAATTACCCTTTACATTTCTAGCATTACACTGACTTTTTTTTATCTCTTTTTTTCTTATTCAACTGAGCAGTTGGGAGTTAAGGGCCTTGCTCAGGGGCCCATGCAGTGGCAGTTTAGTGGTGCTGGGAATCGAACCCATGTTCTGAATATATTCGAATACCTTGTGTCTTATTTTCATGATTTCCTCATATATTTCTACACCCTTCTGTATGTTTTTCCTGTTGCAGAAACACATGAATGTTTCTTTCCTAAGTCAGTGTATTCAAACAAAAGCTCGTTCCCCAATGAAAGGCATCAGATTTTTCAGGTTGCATTGACAACTAGTCTGATTGCCTTAGGGCAGCAGATTCCTGGCTCAGGCCTTTGGGACAGAAAAAGGCAGAGAGGGCATCAGCACACCCTGGAACAGCAGAGTCGATACACGCAGCATTGCAGCGCGTGCTGCCAAAGGCTTCGGCGCTTTGGGTGTCATGAGCATAGCTGTGTGAAATTCTCATGAGGATGTGTTTCCAAGATTCATTCCTTTATTATTATTTTTTTTTTTGGGAGATTTCAGAACTGTAGTGCAAGCTATTGTAGACCAAGTTCTGCCCCAAATCCCGCTCACACACACAATATCACAGACTCGATATTTTCAGGTTAAACTCCCGCCAGAACCAGCTGAGCATTAAGTGCCTCGACATTGCTTCTGAACAGAAGATTACACTCTCGATTCGTACAGTAATGACCGGTGTGACACGTGCAGTGTAATTTCAGGGCAGTGCTGTAATAATCCTGTCAGGTGGTGTTCTCAGCCATCATTACAGCTGATCAGATTTAACAGCTTGACGTGGATCGCATGTCTCATTGTATGCGATCGGAGAAATCCCTAATTAAAGCGTGTCACTTTCTAATACAGATCCTGCTTGAAGATTGTACGGACGCCGTCTGCAACGACACGAGAAAGCCTCGAGTACAAAGAGGCACTCGAATGTTAACAGTACAGAAGGCCCGTTTCAGCTGAACTGCACAGCATTAAGAAAGGAGCAAGAATGTACAGTACATTTAGCAGACTAAATCCCTCCCATCGCGGACATTTACACCACATGCTGCATTCGCAAAGCCATCAGTGTTATGACTGACCCCACACACCCCACACGCACAATGTTCACCCGCATGCCTTCTGGAAAAAGGTGAGTAACGGTCCCTTACCACAAGCCATTGGACTCCTAAACAAAAAGAGCCTGGACTAATGCATGCACAGACACACAGACACTTGTTTTGCTATCTTAGTGAGGACATTGCATCGGCTTAATGGTTTTCATAGTGTACCAACTGCACATCCCAAACCTACACGTCACAGAAAACATTCTGCATGTTTACACTTTTAATAAAACATTGTTTAGTATGTTTTTAAAGCTATTTTACTTATGGGGACAATAAAATATAAAATATCTAAAGATATCTAAAATATCCAAACCAAACCACAAAAAGACAAAAATTGAGAGCCTTATTATCCAAAATGATGGAAAGATTTAAATAAATAATACTCATTTCAAGCAACATCTATCACTTTATGAACTGCACGGTAATGAGAGTGTAACGGGTCAGAAGAACACAGAGCAGAAGGCGAGGATCCAAATGCAGACAGAGTTTAATGATGAACACAATGGCCACAAAAGCCGGATACACAATGGAACTTTAAGAGGCTGTGACAATGGCAACGTTAACCATGAATAAACAATGGAACTTGAGGTGCAGTGGAAGATGCGACAGCGTAGCGGGCGGTTGGCAAAGTCCTTGAAGTACAGGAACGCGTGTCAGGAAGCTGTCTGAAAAGAGCAAACAATGAGTCAATAACGGCTTGGTATGGTTTGGCAAAACAATACTTCGTGCCTTCACGCTGTTGCTGCACTGCTTATATACACCAGGACCCGGAAGTGGAACATCGCGGCGAATGACTGCAACCGGAAGTGACGTCAGCGTGAACCGGAAGTAGTCAGCATTCAACAGGGTGGTGGTGGCTCAATGGTAAGGCTCTGGGTCAGTGATCAGAGAATCAGGAGTTCAAGCCTCACACCAGGCAAGCTACCATCATTGGGTCCTTGAGCAAGGCCCTTAACCTCACCTGCTCCAGGGGCACGGTTTGTTCTGGCTGACCCTGCGCTCTGACCCCAGCATTCAAATTTGTATGCTGTGATATGCGGAATCAAATAATTTCACTGTATGATATGCATGTGACCAATAAACTGAACTTTAACTTTGTTCAGGTGAACGCTGCCGCGATGATACAGAGAGAAGATATTTCTTTTCTTTCTCTCACCCTTATAACCCAGCCCTTGAGTGTCTGATGCACCCAATTTAACGCTTGACATATTTATGGTATCATTTGCCTAAGAGACTGCCATTTATTATCTTAAACACATAGCAGCAAAAATATTTAACGACTTCATTCTCGGGTGCGGAGGGTTAGCGATCAAATGAGGAGGAATGCTGGGAGAGTTTTATAACGTATAACTTGGATTTTGTCTGGAAAACCCCAGACGAAAAGATACATTAGATCATGTAGTTTGCTTGGGTTCTCAGTTGTGTGGCTTTATTATAGCACCACATTCACCTCAGTGTGGAGGCAAAAAAAGACTTACCTCCATTTGTGATGATAACTGCAGACTGAACACCTCTCTTTGTGAGGGCTTTTTAATGCTAGGCAGTGACAAATTAACAAACTATGTTGCCAGATCTCAGGAAGAAATGACAGCAGCGAGAAAGAGAGCGAAAGCGTGAAAGAAAGAGAAGATCGGATCGTGACAGCTTTCAGCAGCAGCCGTGATCACTGAAGCAGGAAGCAGAGTGTTCAATTAAATATTTCACCTCCTCGATTGCTGTAGCGCTGCGGTCCCCAGGCTGTCAGATTCCTCATTGCAATGTTCCTCTGCACTAGCACAGTTTTTAATGAGAAAAAAATTAAGCCATTCTTCTGCTTATCATCGCTGATGTCCTTAATGTGACAACTCTAGATGACATATTGTCATATTTTTTTTTCTTTCCTTTCTTCTTTTTGAAAAACTTGACCAAGTATGGAGGATTTATAAAGTAGACTGATGAAGGCTCACCCTCGACAAACTCCAGGATGTTTCTTAGAGCATGCGTCATAGTTATAGTTACAGTCTCTTCGTCAAATGCCTACTTACAGTATTGTCCATGAATATTGAGCATCTCCTGGACATTTAAGGATGCGCTTGCTCTGGATTGTTCCACATACAGTAGATAACGTGGATATGCACTTTGGACGGCAGACTGGGAAGTTTTTCTTCACCACAACCTTGCTTGCATATCCATAATAATAATATTAATTAAAAAAAGTGAACAAAATAATAATAATAATAATAATAATATTAATAAAATAATAATAAATATAGCTGCAAGCAGCAATTAACGGGGTCAATTCTTCCGGGGGGTGTCCGGGCCAGTGTCCTTGGACGCTACAGTAAGGTGCATTTATTTCTCTAGCACTGCCACGGCATGGTGTATAGTATACGGTACAAGGTACTGCATAGTAATAATAGTTAATACAAGTTAAATAAGAGAGAGCATGTGTGTGAACAGACATAAAGAAACGCGCTCTCTCCTATTTATCGCTTTATCTAAATTTATCTAAAACATAACACAATTAGGTGAGTGATTATTAAATTCAGTGAGCTTAGTAATGATGCTAGCGCTACTTCAGGAGTAAACATTCCGCAAAATTAATAATCCTAATAACATTACTCACCACGTTACTACAGGCGTAATGTTTGATATAGGTAGCAATCTATAGTACTAAAATTAATACAAGTATTAATACAAGGGAGAAACTTACTTTCGTTGACTTTTTATTCTGCACTTTCCACCATCCTGTGTGAATTAAAGCGGAGTAAACTCCGTACATGTAAACTAACAACCTTCCGACATCCGCGTATACACCAGGAGTTATAGTCCATATTTTGTATAGCACAGGCCCTTATCAGATATAATACATATATTATTAATAACATGAAACAATATTAAAACTTTATCAGTGTAAAGAGCTAAAGCGCTGAGCTCTGTGCAAGCTGCTTGTTTTTACCTTTTTTTGGCATTGCGTCACTATGACCGCAATGTGACGTGGGTGGTATTACTTCAACATTTACATTTTATATTAAATAACTTTTGACTTGTAGGTCCTAGAAACTCCAAATTTGTAATGGTATCTTATCATAGTGTGAACTTTATAACGTATCGTTCTAGGACCTGCCAGAGACTCCCATGTTAGAGGAATAAGAATATAGTATAATAATACCGTATTGTCCTGAATATAGCGCGATGTATTTTTCCAAAAATACAATCTCAAAAACAGCACTCGCGTTATTTTCAGTCTTGCATTTTAAATAGCACCTGAACGTAGACCACCTGCAATACAACTCCCACACATTGCCTCCCACGCCGCGCCAGCCATACGTGGCCAAAATGTTATCAGCTGTCTGCTAGTTCAGCTTTAGTCGTGAACAAGATAAGAAGTACGTTTCAATTTCCATGCAGAAACAATACACGTTCGGAAGTGAATATTTATGCTCTGACTGAGATCCAGATGCAGATTAACCAATTTGGCTACCAGGAGGCGACGTAGAGCATTTTTAGAAATGTTTTTTTGTGTCCCTTTGTAAATGTTTAAATGTCCAAGTGTAACAGCGCGCTGGATCACAGTGTTAGTGCTTTAAACTCGTATTGTTTTATTTTATACAACCGCTGACTATAAATACAAATTTGTTTTAAAATTATTATTATTGATGACTTTTATTCTTGTTATTATTATTATTATTATTATTATTATTATTATTATTATTATTATTATTATTATTTATAGCAAGTCTTTATGAGGATCATCCGAGACACACTACCGCACACAAAACAGGCAAAAGGAAATGGTCCTGGGCTAAGTAATTGTGAGCTTGTGCATGGCCTATCACTGTTAAAAAACATAGGCCTAGGCCCGAACATTATGCAACAGGCTTTGTTGTAACAGTAAAATTTTAGGTTATTCATTCATTATACTTTTTTTATTTTTCATGAAATGATTTCGAAAAATTGGGGGTCGTGTTACATTCGGACCAATACGGTAATAAGAAACCTACGAATACAATAGGGGTCCTGCCCCTGCGAGCCTTGTCCCCTAATAATAATACGTTTAAATTCCTAAACCATATAATGACTTAAAACAGAGTGGTTAGCACACCTGTCTCACAGCAAGAAGGTCAAGGGTTCAATTCTTGCCCAGGATCTAACCAACAACTGCACAGATGGATTAAATGTAAATTGCTCTGGATAAAGCTGTCTCCAAAATGCTCAATATTCCCTAAATATTACCTCCGGTTGTGATGGGATGCTAGTACGAGTTCAAGCTCACATTATGTATTTGGAAATAAAGTTTAGACGTGCACAGGCTAAAAGCAATATTGATTATTTCATCTCTGCCCATGGATACAGTAGCATTTATAGGCAGAAAGTCATGTGTCAAAGGTTGCGCTTTCTGACAGCCTCGGCTCCACGGAGGCTGGATTCACCGTCTGGCTAAACCCGGCTTCGTCTCTACCATTTCCTGCACTGCTGTGTGGGTACTTTATAGAAACCTTACACGATTTCAATGTGCTCGTTTAGAGCAAACAAGCTGTGCCATTTTTCCTGACTCTCCCTAACACGGTATATAGAGGCTGACATGGAATCATAAATACAAGTGCAAATTTAAAATCTTTTATCTTTCATTTTTCATTTTGCACCCAAATTCGTAACATTGTTAAAAAATGCTATTAGAGTTAATATTTACATAGAAATGGCATTTGTTTATACTGTACATGGTTGCAGTCAATGAAGTTTCAACTCTGTATCCCACAGATGTGACTTGACACTTGGTTTCTTTCCTGGTGATGCACTGCTTGTTATTAACAGCAACCAGCCTTACTTCCTGTTTGTAATAGTGGTGCTCTGCCTTCAGTTTGGTCTTCGTAAATTGAAGGTTGCTATTAAAGGCCATTGTCCCTTTGCACTGTGAAGCCATGTCTAGTGAGTGAAGTGTTAGCTCAGTGGTTAAGGCTCACTGCTGATTGCTGTTGATCAGCAAGGTCGAAAGTTCGATTCCTGACTTAACAAAGCTACCACTCCTGGGCCCTTGAGCAAGGCCATAACCATCAAATGCTCAGATAGATAATTCTCTGGATAAGAATGTGTGGTAAAGAGTTTTAAAGCATTTGGCTGAATGTAAGCATATGATATCACCTTGTACACTTCAACATTCATCTGGCTGCTCCGATCAGTAATGACATCATTAATAAACACAAGAAGAGCAGTTTTCATTATGTGGTGGTGCTTTTAAAGCAGCTCCTTCTCTAATGTATGCTCTTCTCTTTCCATCATTCCGCTACAAACTGATCTTTGCCTCATCTCTCCAAATCATGTTGTTCCAGACTTGATAACTGTATTATCATGTGTTCCCTACTAGTTTACATCTTATATTAAACCCTCTGTATTTCTTCTGGTGGAGTCTTGATTGTTGACTTTGACACCGATACACTTAACTCCTTGTTGGTGTTCCTGATCTCAGCAGTTTGTCCTTTCGATTAAAGAGTCGCATCAAATAGTACAGTTGGCCACAACTACTGTCTCTTTATTGGGTTTGATTGGTAATGATGGTTTATTTACTGGCAGTCACAGTTCTTCACACTTTATATGAAGAGTTCAAGATGGCGCCGTTGTAGCAGGCTGCCGTCATGACTGCTCCGATCTTAGTTTGCTGATTTTTTTTAGTTTTATAGTACTTTTCTCTGTACCTCATCTATTTTTCTATCACCATGGAGGACATTAAGTATAGCAGAGAGACTCTCATGTCTATTAGGAGTGAATCTACTCACCAATCACCGTTTTTGACCCTGGATTCGAGTTGGCCTAGGGAGATCTTGAAAGGAGGCAACAAACGCAAGCGTCCACGAGGGAAGCAAACCGGCATCAGGAACAGGCTAAGGGCATGCGGACACCGTGCTCCCCTGCCTAGCATTCTGTTAGCCAACGTCCAGTCACTGGAAAACAAGCTCGACGACCTCAGGGAGGTCGCGCGCTGGTGTTATGTCTGTGTGTAGTACGCGGACACACTGTATATGGTTAAAACACTTTCTTTATTTAACGCTGTAACGGTAC
>JAOUQX010000023.1:7863783-7878546 GCA_028566295.1 Liobagrus marginatus
CCTCTCTCCCTCACCCCCCACTTACAGCAAACGTTCAGTTAGTCGTCAAAGCATTTCTCTGTATGTTGTACCACGTATAATGTACGTGACAAATAAACTTTGAACTTGAATTTGAATGACCTCGGGTGCTATTAGATTAGAGCTGCTTTTAATTAAACTTCAGGTACTCAGCATGCTGCTGCAGCAGATTGTTAAAACACTACATGCAGCAGATTGTCCAGTAGCAGCAGTTATACACAGTGCAGATACAGTTACTGATAAAGTAATTTTCTCCCTTGTATTAATACTTGTACTAATTATAGTACTTTAGATTTCTAACTATATGCAATAATATGCTTGTAGTAAAGGGCTAGGAGTAATTTAGTAATTTAGTAAATTAGGATTATTAATTCAGCGACTGTTTACTCCTGAAGTAGCGTTAGCATCGTTAGCTCACTGAACTTAATAATCACTCACCTAATTGTGTTACTTTTTAGTGTAAGATATACTAACTTTATTATGCGTTCTTATCACATTAAGACCGTTGTATGATGCTACTGAAGATGTTTAATTTTGTTCTATTATATTTATACACAATAATTACATGTCAACTCAATAGCGTGTTAAGTGTTATTGATCCTATTTGGTTTAGCATGTAATTGTTTATTGGAATTGTGATGCGGTGGAGCCAAGGGCTTGGATCCAATAGCCAACTTCGATCCAGCGTACGAATGAGGCACAGGTGCAGTGCTTCGTGAACACTTAAACATCTTTATTCGTATAATACAGCGGTAATCTAATGCAGGTTAGATCCGGCTAATGACTCACGCTGATCTGGGTCAGCGTGGTCTTGAAATAGCTGCACTGATTAATCAATAGCGTGGCTATTGTGGCTGGGCCACAGTCCTAGGGCGTGACAGAGCCCTCCTCTGGGTGCAAATTCCAGGTGCACCAATACTGCCATCTTTCACCTTCGGCGGGCCGTGGGGGCTACCCGGACACATGCAAAGACACGTGGGGCAGGTGCGGTGGGCCCAGGCCATGGGGACCGTGGAGGTGCCAGTGAGGCCAAAGGGGGGAGTGACTGTGACAGCAAGGCCAGAGGGGGGAGCGACGGACCCGGCGAGCAGGAGATCATCGCTGGGTGTGCATATGCGGCGAGAGGGGGGATTGAGGGAGGCGCTGAGGCCAAAGGGGGGAGCAAGGCACGAATGACGTTCCTGGCTGAGGTGGTCACCCGAGCAACCTCCTCCGCCTCGTTGGCAGACCCATCGTCATCCTCAGGCAAGCTGGGGAACGGAGCGACTTCCGACGCCAAGCAGCAGCCGCAACATGCACAACCATGGCCTTGGGCGGGCGGGTGGGGTCAGGGTCTCCCTCACTGCTGTTTTTGGGGCCTAATGACTGGTTCGAAGTTCATGCTAACCTTGGGCGTGTGAGGAGGGCCGACACAGGGTGTGGGAGCTAGCTCGGACCGCGACTATGGGTTTCCCTAAGTACAGGGTCAGACTCTGGCTCAGGAGGGAGTGCAGGGCCGATCGACTGTTCCTGCTCACCGGCCGGCAAACTTTCGCTATGCACCCGCTTCGCTAAAATGGCTGGTTCAGCGTGCCGGGGAGGCGTGGCTCACACGCTTCTGGGTGCTGTGTGCGAGGCCCTCACTTGCGGCGGTGGCGGCGAGGCTTGGCAGACTCATCCGTCCACCCGGGCTCGAGCGGGCTGCAGAGGCCCTCCCAATCCATCGTGCGTGGAATTCCATAAGATGCACGCGCTGCTGGGGAGGCGTATAACGCGGACAGGTTCCTCGCATAACTCTCATTGCGCTCCCGATACGGGATTACGTCATGCGCGATTTCATACCAGGCCTCACGCATGCAGTCAGCCAGTATTTCCTCATCGTAAAAGTCCCGATCTGAAGCGCCCTCATCATACACGGAAGTCTGCTGCTCGGCACGTTGGCGTGTAGCACGTTTCCGTCTTCCACCGCGCTTCCTCTGGCCTGACTTAGCTGAGCACTCCCCCTCACTCACGGCGATTGCCAAGGAGTATATCTCCTCCCACATTGGGTGCATAAACGGCGGTTGCCAGTAAGGATTCGGAGCGCTGAGTTCTGGGGTTTTCCTTCCGTTTTCTTTCTCCTCGGTGCTCCGATGAGCAGACAGCCGGCGAGCGGATTTCGTCTTCCGTCCAGCGCGAGCTGAGGACCGAGGAGAAGCTCTGCTGTACATGGGGTAAAGGTTAGTCATTCTGTGATGTGGTGGAGCCGTCCTAGGGCATGACAGGAACAATATGTAAGCCGTTATTTACTTCATGTTTACCGTGTATTACAGAAACTAGCTCAAAGCATATTTAAATGTTATATGGTACAAACAGAGTTTGTAACAAGTTCTGTCTCTGTACTGTGTGGATGAAACACTAGTCTATTTTATTCTATAGCTGCGTGTGTTTAGCTAATTGCATCTTAACTTGTTTCTAAGCAGCAAATATTACTGTTATTAAATTACTAGTGTTTATGGGCATCACGCTATTGTTTTAGTTTAATTACTACACAGAGTAAAATAGAATTAATACTCTTAATATATATATATATATAATATACTCTTAATATATATACATATACACACACACACACACGCGCGCACACACACACACACACACACACACATAAATATATATATACTATACAGATTTGTTTTTTTTCATAGTGAAGCTTTGTGTTTGGAAACACATGAGTACGCAGCTGTGTCGCTATTTTTTTTTCTCCTGGCTATTGTTTTTTTTAAGTGGTTCCTGATCCTCCTTTGCCTCAGAGCTTTGTGTCTCAGCTTTCAGAAAGTGCTGAATACTTTGAAGTGATTCTGCGGTGAGGCATAGATGAGCAATGCCAGAAAACAAAACGTCCACGTGTTGTTTCCACATTTCCACAGATGACGCTCGAAACTAACACACATTCGTATTTGCACATGACCACACGCACACACACACATCTACTATTATAAAGATTGAACATGACTAATTAATTGACACATCACTATTTATAAAGACTAAACATGATTAATTTACATGCACACACACACTTGTTTTGCTGTCTTAGTGAGGATATTCCATAGGCGTAATGGTTTTTATAGTGTAAACTGTACATTCTATCCCCCTACCCTACACCTACTCCTAAACCTACACATCATACACAACGTTCTGCATTTTTACATTTTCAATAAAGCATAGTTTATGTTTTTAAAGCTATTTTACTTATGGGGACTCAGGAAATGTTCCCATAAAACATGCTTATGTTGTTATAGCCCTGAAATGCCCATATCATACACACACACACACACACACACACACACACACACACACACACACACACACACACACACACACACACACACACACTTAACCTTCATAAAACCAGAACATGACTATTATCACACACACGTTCTTCAATAAAATGAGTACAGTACTTAATAACTTAACAACCATGAAAACCTTCATAACTACTTCATTTCTACTAAACTAACACACACCAGACTGACTAACAAAAATGTAATCTTCTACCTTAAGTGTGAATGAAATGTAATGTTTCTGCTGCTTAAGTGCATGTTATTTGTAATTAATGTGAAATTGATCATCATTTAAATTGATATTAAATGCAATTAGTGGAACCTCTGTGTACTTTTTCAAACCACTTAAGTTGTACTTTAGTAAATTTTTTATGTACTTTCATAGTTGCTTTGTGTCTTTAAAATACAGTTAAAGTGAACACAAATAATGTGAATTAAAATAAACTTTAATATCCAATAACAATTCAAGATTCAAGATTCAAGAAGCTTTATTGTCATTCCATCATATACAGCTGTTGCAATACACAATGGAAAGAAACAACATTTCTCCAGAACGATGATGGTACATATAACACAGAGTCACACAAAATAGAACAACACAGTCACATAACACACAACAGGACAATAAAGAGCTACGTACAACACAGAGTGCAACAAGTACAGACAGTGCAGAGCAGACAGTACATACAATACGCTACAAGACAGATACAAACAACATACAACATAGAACATACAACATAGCGCCGACGGTTGTGCAATATATGGCAATCTGCTAAATACTGTAAGTTTAGCAGTATTTAGTTAAACTAGCAGCATTATTTAGTACAGTAAAGTGGCTAGTGTAAAAATGAGCAGTATTGAATGGTGGATCAGTAGATGATCTTGTGAAACAGTATTTCAATGACAAAGTTTTCACAGTGATTAACCTGACAGTGTTAAAGTGACAGTGTTAAGTGACGGTGCATGAGTGTGTGGGTGTTTAGCCGAGTCTTTCAGTTTGTGTTGAGGAGCCTGATGGCTTGTGGGTAAAAACTGTTGGACAGTCGTGTTGTGGCAGCCCGGATGCTTCGGTACCTTTTTCCAGACAGCAGGAGGGTGAAGAGCGTGTGTGCGGGGTGTGTGTGCTCGGCCAGAATGCTGGTGGCTTTCCGGATGCAGTGTAAGGTGTAAATGGCCATGATAGAGGGGAGAGAAACCCTGATGATCCTCTCAGCTGTCCTCATTATCCGCTGTAGGGACTTGCGCTCCAATACGGTGGAGTTCTCAAACCAGACGGTGATGCAGCTGCTCAGGATGCTCTCGATGGTCCCTCGGTAGAACGTGGTCAGGATGGGGGGAGGGAGATGTGCTTTCCTCAGCCTGCATAGGAAGTAGAGATGCTGCTGGGCTTTCTTACTGATGGAGCAGGTGTTTAGTGACCAGGTCAGGTTTTACACCAGGTGAACACAGAGGAACTTGGTGCTCTTAACGATCTCCACAGAGGTTCCATCGATGTCCAGGGGAGAGTGGTCGCGCTGTGCTTTTTTTAAGTCAACAACCATCCCTTTGGTTTTGTCTAAGTTCAGAGAAAGGTTGTTGGCTCCACACCAGGAAGTAGGCTGTTTCACCTCCTCTGTATGCTGATTTGTCATTGTTGCCTATGAGACCCACCATGGTTGTGTCATCGGCGAACTTGATGATACATGTATGAACTAAATATATGTGTATTTTTATGTGTGTGACACTCAGTGTGTGTTGTGAAGCATCCGTAGGCGCAGTCTACACAAATGCAAATGTAAACATTGTGAGCTTATATTGAAGCTTTTCACCAAAACAGGAAGCCACACACAATGCGCGAGGTACGTGAAGCTACTCAATACCAACATTGATTGACATGGAAAAGACGGCGTCGCTGGCTTATATCACCCATGTCGTGATTACCCAGAGGAGATGCAGGTGGCTGTGATTAAGTGATTGTCTGTGCATGTGTTTGAGTGTGTGTGTGTGTGTGTGTGTGTGTGTGTGTGTGTGTGTGTGTGTGAGGTGTGCACTGCACAGACAGTTCAGACTTTCGCGCTTCTCCATACCGTGCCACCGGCGGCCTGCCTGGCCAACTTCCCTGGGCGTGACAGAGAATACCCCCACACCCCCCCCCACACCCCACGGCTTCCAGATGTGCCCATGCTGCTTGCCTCCGATGGGCTCACGAGGCCCGAGAGCGTCGGGCAGAACTCCTGGTTGCCGGGTCCAACCAGCGGGCTGCCAGAGGTGGGGGGAATACGATGGGCCCGGGCCATGTGGACCATGGAGGTGGCAGCGAAGCTAGAGGGGAAGTGAAGGAGCCGGCGAGGCCAGAGGGGGGATTGAGGCACAAACAATGTCCGTCGCCAAGTTGGCCGACCGAGCGACGTCCTCCGCTACGTAGGTAAACCGAGAGATGTTGTCAGGAGAGCTGAGGGACTGAGCAAAGTCCACGGCCAGGTTTGGAGACGGAGCGACATCTGTTGCGGCGCAGCAGCCGCAACACACTCCACCATGGCCTTTTGGATCTCCCTCTCTACTATTGTCGGGCTTGGGGCCGGGGCTGGTCAGGGGCGCAGGCACAGTGCCAACACAAAGTTTGGGATTCAGTTCGGGGCCGATACTGGGCTCCTGAGCAGGGTTGGGGCCGATCCAACACTGGGTGCTAGCATGTGTTCGGGGCCGATCTGCAGTTCACAGGGGAGTTCAGGGCCAAAACAGAGGTATGGGATTGGGTCGGGCCAATACAAGGTTCTTGAGTGTGTTTGAGTCCGATACTGGGCGAGGGCAAGAATTTGAGGCCGATACACGGCTCAGGAGGAAGTTCGGGGCTGAGACAGAATTCTGGGGTGTCGATGGGGCAGACACTGGGCTCGTGAGCAGATTCAGGGCCGATACTGGTCAATAGCGTGAGTGCGGTGCCAATATGCGGGTCAGGAGGGAGTTTGGGCTGAAACAGAATTTGGGGTGTTGTCAGGGCCGATGCTAGGCTTTTGAGTACATTTGGAGCTGAAACGGGATAATGTTGTGAGTTCGGGGCCGATACGGGACTCAGCTGCGGTAAAAAATGAGCAGGTGGTGAAAGCTCTGGAGTTAGTGGCGTGAGTTCCAGAGCAGATGTAGCGAGCTCCAGCGCAGGTGGATCCAGCTGTGGAGTAATCTCAGTGACCGCACGCAGCTTCCTGGGGGAATGCACCCCACGCTCATTGTCTTTAAGCCCAGAGCACGGCGCCAGCTCCGGGAATTCTGAGATGTACTCCTCCGCGGGGCACTGTCCCTGGGTTAAGCACACCATGCGCTTCAGTGCTTGCTCGCAGGGGTGAGCATGCAGGGAGACCCCCTCCTCCTCGCTGCGCGCGTCGTGCTTAGTTTTCCACCAGTCGTTCATGCCACTGTAGTAGATAGGTGCTAGTGGATCCCGGGAAGTTGTGTGGGCGTGGCTTGGGTGCGTCTGCTCAGCTTGCGTGTGGCCGCCTCCGTCGGTGATTGTGATGGCATTGCCTCGCTAAACGTTCCTCCTCTGCTGTGGATTTTGCCAGCGCGACACCTTAACCTCTTGGACATGGAGTTCACCAGAGCTTCACAGGTTGCCACTGAAGTTCTCTTCTACTTGTCCATGATGACATAATGGAGCTGGTGGATGTTAGAAACTTTGTGCTTCTCCACCTTCAATTTGAGGATGCTCCACAGATGCTCAGTAGGGTTTAGGTCTGGAGACATGCTTGGCCAGTCCTAACCTTTACCCTCAGCTTCTTAAATAAGGCCGTGGTCATCTTGGAGGTGTCTCTAAAGGGAGGGGATCATGCTTTGCTTCCCTCAATGAACTGTAGCTTCCCAGTGCCAGCAGCACTGACAGCCATGACATGCCCACCACCATGCTTGACTGTAGCCAAAATACACTGCTCTTTGTACTCCTCACCTTGGTCTCATCAGAACACAGGATATGGTTCCAGCAGTCCATGCCCATAGTCTGTGTGACGGTCGGCTGGCAGAGTTGCGGCAGTAAGGATGCCCGGACACAAATGCAGAGTACATGCTTCTTTATTAAAGCTTTTAATCTAACAACAAAACTCAGCTAAGGTGAGCAAGTGATGTCTTTCGTGGAATAGGCAGACCTAGCATCGTCCTCAGGCAAGCTGAAGGACAGAGTGACATCCTTGGCCGGGCCTGGGAACGGAGCAACGTCCGTAACCGAGCGGCAGCCACCACAAGGTTCGCTTTGGGTTCAGGAACATAACTAGGCTCTCTAGTGGGTTCAGGAATGTAACTAGCCTCTCTAGTGGGTTCAGGAATGTAACTAGGCTCTCTAGTGGGTTCAGGTGTGTAACTAGGCTCGGTAGTGGATTCAGGGGCGGAACTGGGCTCTATAATGTGTTCAGGAACATAGCTAGGCTCTATAGTGAGTTCAGCGGTGGAATTGTGCTCTATAATGTGTTCAGGAACGTAGCTAGCCTCTATAGTAGGTTCAGGAACATAACTAGGCTCTCTAGTAGGTTCAGGACCGTAACTTGGCTCTCTAGTCTGTTTGGGAATGTAACTAGGCTCTCTAGTGGGTTCAGGAACGTAACTAGGCTCTCTAGTCGGTTCAGGAACGTCATTAGGCTCTCTAGTGGGTTCAGGAATGTAACTAGGCTCTCTAGTGGGTTTAGGAACGTAACTAGGCTCTCTAGTCGGTTCAGGAACGTAACTAGGCTCTGTAGTGGGTTCAAGAATGTAACTAGGCTCTCTAGTGGGTTCAGGAACATAACTAGGATTGGTAGTAGGTTCAGGAACGTAACTAGGCATGATAGTAGGTTCAGGAATGTAGCAAAAGATGGAGCTTGGCGGAGAGAGAGAGGAAAAGAAAAAACAGATGGCAAAGTCTCTTGGACCGCTGCAGTGGGTGGCGGAGTCTCTGGCATGGGTGGGGCAGGTGCCCGGACTGCCGGTCTTTAGACTCTCGGGGCCCGAAGCAGCAGGTTGAGTACTTTATCCATTAGCCGTGGTTGATGAGTGGCTGGAGCAGGTGGTGTGTCTCCCTGGCCGGCCAGGGCCCTGGCGCGCCCTCGGTGGTGGAACACTGCGTCCTGGAGGATCTCAGATGACAGATTAGTGTGGTGTGTGTGTTAGCGTACCTGTCAACTGCTAGTTCATTTCTATATGGCTCCCGTAGACTGAACCAGAACAGTGCCCCGAGATCCCTCTCCGGAAAGCCGGAAAGCGATGCCAGTTCCAGGAACTCTGCAATGTAGTCCTCCACATCGCGCTCCCGCTGGCTAAGACATGCTAAGCGCTCCTTCGCCGCTTTCTGGGCCCACTCGCTTACTGATGGCACTTCCTCTTCATTGAGCTTGCTCTCATCCATGTTTTCAACTGTTTGGCTGTGAGTGTGCAGTGATATAAGCTCACCAGCAGGATGCCTCGTGTTGACGCTGAGGCAGGAGGGGCATGGTCCCTGATCTTCCTCATGCCGCCCGCGTTGACGCCTCCCCTGGCGGTTACGGCGGCGGCATTGCATTGAGCTGACGGGGAGATGATCCTCCTTGTTGGACGAATCCGCTGACGCCAGCTTAACCGGTAGTAACACGTTTCCCGCCATCCTTCACGCGCAGAGCTTCGTGATGCGCACGTGGGGCTGGAAAGAAAAAAGGCACGAGCTCGTGTTCTTCACTGCTTCCGTAGTGCTCCGGACGCGGGCTGGTGTGAGTGTCACTGAGCTCGTAATCTGGCTTGCTTTCCAGCAAGTCGTTCTCGGATAAATGCCAGTCTGAACTGCCCTCCTAATACCAGTACTCCGGCTTGGCACGCTGGAGGGGGCGTGGCTCGCGATCTCCAGTCTGCCGAGAACTTTTTTTCTCTTCCGCTGATTAAATCCTCTCTTTCCCTTCCGTTAATTTAACCCTCTCTTTCTCTTCCACTGATTTAATCCTCGCTGCGTGTGATGATGATGAGCCCTGCTTGAATGTGTTGGAGCCAAACTGCTTAGAGCGAATTGCCAACCTGGAGAAGGCATAGACATGCTCCCTCTCGATCAGGCTGGCTGTAGGTGCGGCATCCCCGCTAGCAGCCAACTGGATTTAGTCCATGGGCGTCACAGTCTGCTTGTATTCAGCAAACTGTTTGCAGGCTTTCTTGTGCACCATCTTTAGAAGAGGCTTCCTTCTGAAACGACAGCCATGCAGACCAATCTGATGCAGTGTGCGGCGTATAGTCTGAGCACTAACAGACTGACGCCCCACCCCTTCAATCTCTGCAGCAATGCTGCCAGCACTCTCACGTCTATTTCCCAAAGACAGCCTCTGGATATGATGCTGAGCACGTGCACTCAACTGCTTTGGTGGACCATGGTGAGGCCTGTTCTGAGTGGAACCAGTCATGTTAAACCGCTGTATGGTGTTGGCCACCGTGCTGCAGCTAAGTTTCAGGGACTTGACAATCTTCTTATAGCATCGTCCATATTTATGTAGAGCAACAATTATTTTTTTTCAGATCCTCAGATAGTTCTTTTCCATGAGGTGCCATGTTTAACTTCCAGTGACCAGTATGAGAGAGTGAGAGTAATAACACCAAATTTAACACACCTGCTCCCGATTCACACCTGAGACCTTGTAAAACTAATGACTCACATGACACCAGGGAGGGAAAATGGCTAATTGGGCCTAATTTGGACATTTTCACTTAGGGGTTGTAACGTGCACGAACAGCAGAGCATGTGTTTCACGGGTTTTTGTGTTTGTTTTGGTATTCACGGTATTGCACATGCCTCACTGTTTGCACACACTCACACACACACTGATTGCCACGCCTTAGTTTAACTATGCACACCTGAGTTTCATTTTTTGTCATGCCTCAGTTTAACCATGCACACCTGAGTTTCATTGCATGTTTAACTAGAATTTGTATAAAGAGGGAGCGCTGGCTGCAGACGGGCGCGAATCATTTTGGTTAGTGAGTGGTGTTAGTTACACTGGTGTGCTGAACTGTGGACGCCAAAAATAAATGTCATGTCATCGAAGCCTGCATCTGGGTCATATTTACGTCCTGGCTCGCGTCTCGCGATCCGCCGCACACCGTTCGGTTCAGACCGAACGTTACATGGGTGTACTCTCTTTTGGTGCCAGCGGTGTAGATGTTAATCGCTGTCTGTTAAGTTATTTTGAGGGGGCAGCAAATTTATGCTCTCATACAAACTGTAAAAACACTATTTTACATTGTAGTAAAAAGTGTCAATTCTTCAGTGTTGTCACATGAAAAGGCATAAAATATTTACAAAAATGTGAGGGGTGTACTTACTTTTGTGAGATACTGTAAATCCACTTAAGTGGCCTTTATTATCTGCCAGTTCATGTTTTAAAACGTTAACAGATTTTGAGTACAAAATACAAAAAAAGTTTTTTTCAGTATACAATTAAACACACTTCTTTTTCACAAGGCTAAGTGAACAATCTAACTCACATTCATTTGTATTTTGGTGTTAGAGGTCCCTTCTTTCCTTTCTTTTAACTTCATTTGATAAGCTTTTGTATTCAGGAATAAAGTTATATTTCCGAATGTGATGTCTGCTGATTCTGTTCTTGACAAAGCAGGAAGTGGAATTTAAGATGGCATTTCAGACATCCCACCACTCCCAGAAGTTCTGTGAGTCTCCCGCAGATTTATAGTGGCTCCCCTGACACCCACAAATATGTGTAACCTCGAGGGAACGCTCGCCGGAGTTCTAAACCACTTCCGGGCCTAGCCGCGTCACTACCGGTCGAGGCCATTCCCCCCGATGTTTTCCTTCCGGGTCACGGTATACCTAAGACAGTGTATTTCGCCTTGTACCTCGCAAAGTATTGTTTTGCCAACATACCAAGTGACCTTCCGTATTTATTCCAAGTGTCTAGTTTAGACCCGTTGACTGTTTAAATCCCGTTTTGTTTCCGCGAGTGTTTTGCCGACGCTTACCTCGCCGTTGTGCATGTACACCGTTAGCGTTAGCTGCACTGCTATTGTGTTTGCGCTAGCTCACAGTTAGCCTAGTGTATTCTCTGCATTTGGATCCTGCCACACCGCATGTGTTTAGTAGCGGACACGTTACAATATCATACAATATCCAGTAAATCATGACGGCAAAGATGAGAAGGAGCAACAGTGTTTCTTGCTGCATTGTTTGCACCATTGACTTATATTGAGCATAGTGGGTTAAATGCCTATAAAAGACACATTGAAGTTAGTTCATTAGCAGCGCTAAATACACGTTCTACAATATGATGAAGCCAAACTTTCTGCACACTTTTTGCCCAATGATAGTCAAATGCACAGGACTTGGTAGTTCAGTGGTGAAGGTGTCGGAAGTGTACTGGATATAAACAGTAGCTTGGTCATCATCTATAACACACACTCTGCTGTCACCCAGATGAAGATGGGTTTCCTTTGAATAGGGTACCTCAAAGTTCAAAGTTTATTGGTCACATGTACATTATACATGGTACAACATACAGTGAAATGCTCTCATCGTTTCTTCCTCCCAGCTAACAAATTCATGCTCTGAGAACATTCTGAAGCCCAATTTGTCCAGTTTGTTCCTAGAACATTGTTTTATCTCAACATTATGGCAATGTTCATCAAGTACAAATAACATCGTAAGGAAACATTCCAAGAACTTTGTTCTAAGAACTTCTCAAAATGATAACGTGTGTTAACTAGTTATAATACAAGAACGTTCCATGAACATTGTTTAAGCTGTCATTAATGTTTTGTCCAAACATATACAACCTCTAAAGAACATTAGCAAAAGTTTTGGGAACATTGCCTGTTAGCTGGGTTGAAGCTGTAATAAAAAAAACACAATACCATGAGTAGATCGATACTAATACAAGTTCATTTAAATGCATGACCGGGTCTACACAGGAATTATCTGGTTTCTTCTTGTGTCCCTCCCTTGTGTAGTTGCTGGACACTATTTTTCACAAATCAGGAAGCAGTATGTTAATATTCCTAAAGGTTAAACTGGCCTACTATCCCCCAGAATTGCTGATAAGGATTTCCACAGACGTAATGGCTCAGTGGTTAAGGTGTTGGACTGCTGATCTGCAGACTGGGGTTTGATTCCCAGCACTGCCAAGCTACCACTGCTGGGCTCCTAAGCAAAGCCAGTCACCCTCAGATGCAAGTTGTTCTGTATAAGAGCATCTACCAAACGTGGTACTTAAACTCTGAAATTAGTTTTTTTCAGGGTGGATGACTGGGATTTACACATGTATAACCAGTGTGAGTGTATATTTCTACACTCACTAATTGTACATGTGTAAATCCCAGACATCCACCCTGAAAAGCACATTTTTAGGTTTGAAATAGTTTAGTGTAGAAATGTATATTTCTACACTAACATATGGTGGACAGAGAACATAGGGAGAACAGGATCCATGTGCAGGAGGAGTTTTATTTATAACAAAAGGTAGAATTAAGGAAAACAAAAGGTATTTAAGTAAACACAAACAAGTATAACCGGCTAGCACATACACAGCTACCAGACCACCTCTGTGGCCCAGCTTGGCAGGGGCGGGTAACAAACACAGCCTAGGTGGGGCTAGAAACACAAATAAAAGAACACAAACAAAACAAGCACACGTGATACAAGTGACCAAACCATAAAGACAGGGAACACAAATAACAAACAAACAGCTAGCACATGAATAGTGATAGTTAAGCTAGCACATGAATAGTGATAGTTAAGCTAGCACAGAACAATGACCATGAAGTTAATGTGAACAACAACCACAAACCAAGCACATAAACAATACTTGCATATTGGTCAGCACACCATACATCCACCAAACACACAATGTACAATGACCTGCGATGAACACTGGCACAGCCTTGGCTTTTATACCTTGCTCACAGGAAGTCCAGAGCAGAAAGTTTGTAAGAGCATTGTTCAGGGGATGAGCTCCCTCTACTGGGCGGGGGCCGGTACTACCGTGACACACACTAATTGTACATATGTAAATCCCAGACATCCCTGACACCCTGCAAAAACTGTGGAATCTTAAGAAATGCCAGTGTTGGGATAACTGAATTGAAACTAAGCTGGACAAATAATAATGTTAAAATAACAACACATTTAAACCTTGAATCACATCTAGTGAGGGTAAATAATATTAATTTTACTCAGTAGGAAGCCTCAAGTCAAGTTCCAGACGATGAGTCTTTTATAATGACGCTGTTGAATTTCAGCAAGAGGCTGAGCGGTTGGAAAACTAAGCTAATGCCTTCTCCAAACAAGGAGGTAAAAAAGTGTAATGATAAAAAAGTGTTCTCCCTATAGGAGATGATTTGAGGCAAATACAGCTTCCTTTCTCCGTCTTCGAATACGTCTTCAGTTCTCATTTAACTGCGGCTCAGCTGGAAATGATTGGATAAGCCGTGCGCATTTCATCTCCAGTGTGCTTACATTTCAGCACAATTAGTCATTCTGAGAGGAGAAGCCGGCAAATAAAAGCTACGCACCGCAGTCATGGAAGGCGTTCTTATCACCCAAGTCACACCAGTTCAATCCAGGGTCCTCCTTAGCCACATGCTAAATAGAAGACAAAAGGTTTTCAGTTTTCATGACAATTAGAAGAAAGCTTCGAGCTAAGCCGGGAGGGTGATTGCGCAGAGCTATTAGTTAGCTGTAATTAGGTTTGCATTATTCTTTGCCATTGGGTTCCATTCTGTCCTCTGCAGCTATAGCCATGACACACGTTCAAAGTCTCTCCTCAGCACTTGTGTCTCTTAGAGCTGCTCACAGCTGACCCTCTTTGCTCTGTGCCTGTGGAGCACTCGGTTTAAACCCGTGATTAATCAACAATGAGTGCAGAACCGGCATTGATGGAGAAGGTCAAGCGGCAGAACATTTTCAAGTCTTAGATGGAGAACTTTTCGACTGAATGTTTTTTTTTATATACAGTGGGTATGAAAAGTATTCAGACCCCCTTAAATTTTTCACTTTTTGTTATATTGCAGCCATTTGCTAAAATCATTTAAGTAAATTTTTTTCCTCATTAATGTACATACAGCACCCCATATTGACAGAAAAATACAGAATTGTTGACATTTTTGCAGATTTATTAAAAAAGAAAAACTGAAATATCACATGGTCCTACGTATTCAGACCCTTTGCTTTGACACTCATAATTAACTCAGATACTGTCCATTTCTTCTGATCATCCTTGAGATGGTTCTACACCTTCATTTGAGTCCAACTGTGTTTGATTATACTGATTGGACACATGAAAGCCCGCATAGAGTTTGCTAAAAAAAACACCTGAAGGCCAAGGCGGGCTTTCATGTGTCTTGCACTGAGGAGACAGTGCTTGCTTCCGTCGGGTCCCTCTGCCAGAAAGCCCCGACTGGTGGACGGATGCAGTGATGGTTGACTTTCTACAACTTTCTCCCATCTCCCGACTGCATCTCTGGAGCTCAGCCACAGTGATCTTTG
>JAOUQX010000023.1:7884819-7904754 GCA_028566295.1 Liobagrus marginatus
CTGCGGCGAGTCGGAGAACGTCCGGAGTCCCGTTGACCTTTTCTGTGGTCACAGGTGGTCAAATATGACACAGCGCAGTCCTGGCCAGTGAACCGCTTCTCTCCGTCCGTCCTTCTGAGATCGTTCGAGAGATCCTGCTGCAACAACACCAAACTGTTGTGGAAATCCAACCTTAATGGATTATGGAGACCAGATGAGTCAAAAACATGTAGTACAACAAATATTTTATTAAAGTATTAAAGTAAAGAGATTAAATAATTAGTAAAATTATCAGAGTATTAAGGCAAAGCTTAGATATAAGGGTGAAATCTGAGACCAGCGTGAAGCTGTTCCAGAGTTACACACATTTGAATCATCCAAAGTCATCTTTTTATGCAAACAGTCTTACACACACACATAGCTGCACAGACATTCTGTCGCTCAAAACAAACCTTCACGAGGAGCGTCTCTCCGTGTTTTGGGAACACTCAGAACCTTCTAACAAAACTTGTCTGGGTTTTTATTTATATTACCAACACCCTGGCCAGAACCAGTTTTCTGAAGGTCTAACTAATGCCACGTATATTCACAGAGACCTTTGACCTAGTTATTAAAGATGACATAAAATTAAAACTGGAAAATTTTTAAATCCATTACAACTATTGTGCCTAATATCAATAACACTATTGTGTCTGACCTCACTAATGTTATTCTGTCTGATCTCACAAACACTATTGTCTCTGTTCTCACTAATGCTTTTCTGTCTGATCTCACTAATACTATTGTGTCTGTCCTCACTAATACTCTTCTGTATGATCTCACTAACACTATTGGGTCTGATCTCTCAAATACTATCCTGTCTGATCTCACTAATACTATTGTGTCTAATATCAATAACACTATTGTGTCTGATCTCACTAATACTATTGTGTCTGATCTCACTAATAATATTGTGTCTGATCTCACTTACACTCTTGTGTCAGATTTCACTAATACTATTGCGTCTGATCTCTTCAATACAACTGTGTCTGTTCTCACGAATACTTTTCTGTCTGATCTCACTAATACTATTGTGTCTGATCTCACTAATATTATTGTGTCTGACCTCACTAATACTGTTGTGTCTGATCTCACTAATACTATTATGTCTGATCTCACTAATACTATTGTGTCTGATCTCACTAATACTATTGTGTCTGATCTCAATAATACTTTTCTGTCTGATCTCACAAACACTATTGTGACTGATCTCACAAACACTCTTGTGTCAGATTTCACTAACACTATTGTGTCTGATCTCACTAATACTACTGTGTCTGATCTCTTTAATACAATTGTGTCTGATCTCTTTAATGCAATTGTGTTTGTTCTCACTAACACTATTGTGTCTGGTGTCAGTAATACTTTTCTGTCTGATCTCACAAACACTATTGTGTCTGATCTCACTAATACTATTTTCTCTGATCTCACTAATACTATTTTGTCTGATCTCACTTATACTATTGTGTCTGATATCAATAACACTGTTTTGTCTGACCTCACTATTGCTTTTCTGTCTGATCTCACTACCACTGTTGGGTCTGATCTCACTAACACTGTTGCATCTGATTTCACAAATACTATTGTGTCTGATCTCTTTAATACAATTCTGTCTGATCTCACAATTAATAGTGTCTGATCTCACTAAAACGATTGTGTCTTATCTCACTAATACTATTGTGTCTGAACTCACTAAAACAATTGTGTCTAATCTCACTAATACTATTGTGCCTAATCTTACTAATACTATTGCATCTGATCTCACTAATATTATTGTGTCTAATATCAATAACACTATTGTGTCTGATCTCACTAATACTATTGTGTCTGATCTTACAAATAGTATTGTGTCTGATCTCTTTAATACAGTTGTGTCTGTTCTCACTAATACTTTTCTATCTGATCTCACAAACACTATTGTGTCTGATCTCACTAATACTATTGTGTCTGATCTCACTAATACTATTGTGTCTAATATCAATAACACTATTGTGTTTGACCTCACTAACACTTTTCTGTCTGATCTCACTAACAGTATTGTGTCTGATCTCACTAACACTATTGGGTCTGATTTCACTAATACTATTGTGTCTGATCTCTTTAATACAATTGTGTCTGACCTCACTAATGCTATACTGTCTGATCTCACTAACACTATTCAGTCTGATCTTAAAATACTATTGAGTCTGATCTCTTTACTACAATTCTGTCTGATTAGACTAATGCTATTTTGTCCGATATCACTAATACTATTGTGTCTGATGTCACTTATACTATTGTGTCTAATATCAATAACACTGTTGTGTGTGACCTCACTAATGCTATTCTGTCTGATCTCACAAACACTATTGTGTCTGATCTCACTAACACTATTGTTTCTAATCTCACTAATACTATTACGTCTGATCTCACTAATACTATTGTGTCTGATCTCACTAATACTATTGTGTCTAATATCAATAACACTATTGTGTTTGACCTCACTAACACTTTTCTGTCTCATCTCACTAATGATATTGTGTATGACCTCTTTAATACAATTGTGTCTGTTCTCACTAATACTTTTCTGTCTGATCTCACAAAGACTATTGTGTCTGATCTCACCAATACTATTGTGTCTGATCTCAATAATAATTTTGCATGTGATCTCACTAATATTATTGTGTCTAATATCAATAGCACTATTGTGTCTGATCTCACTAACAGTATTGTGTCAGATTTCACTAATACTATTGTGTCTCATCTCACTAATAGTATTGTGCCTGATCTCTTTAATACAACTGGGTCTCTTCTCACTAATACTTTTCTGTCTGATCTCACTAACTCTATTGTGTCTGATCTCACTAATACTATTGTGTCTGATCTCACTAATACTTTTGTGTCTGATCTCACTTATACTATTGTGCCTATTATCAATAACACTGTTGTGTCTGACCTCCCTATTGCTTTTCTGTCTGATCTCACTAATACTATTGTGTATGATCTCAGTAACACTATTGTTTCTGATCTCAATAACACTATTGGTCTGATCTCATTAATAATGTTATGTCTGACCTCACCAATACTATTGTTACTGATCTCCCTAATACTATTGTGTCTGATCTCACTAATACTATTGTGTCTCATATCAATAACACTATTGTGTCTGACCTCACTAATGCTATTCTTTCTGATCTCACGAACACTATTGTGTGTGATCTCACTAACAGTATTATGTCTGATCTCACAAACACTATTGTGGCTGATGTCAAGAAGACTATTGTGTCTGATCTTACTAATACTATTGTGTCTAATATCAATAACACTGTTGTGTGTGACCTCACTAATGCTATTCTGTCTGATCTCACAAACACTATTGTGTCTAATCTCACTAATACTATTACGTCTGAGCTCACTATTACTATTGTGTCTGATCTCACTAATACTATTTTGACTAATATCAATAACACTATTGTGTTTGACCTCACTAACACTTTTCTGTCTGATCTCACTAACAGTATTCTGTCTGATCTCAGCAACACTATTATGTCTGATTTCACTAATACTATTGCATCTCATCTCACTAATACTATTGTGTCTGATCTCTTTAATACAATTGTTTCTGACCTCACTAATGCTATTCTGTCTGATCTCACTAACACTATTGTGTCTGATTTAACTAATACTATTCTGTCTGATTTTACAAATACTATTGTGTCTGATCTCTTTACTACAATTTTGTCTGATCACACTAATGCTATTCTGTCCGATCTCACTAATACTATTGTGTCTGATGTCACTTATACTATTGTGTCTAATATCAATAACACTGTTGTGTGTGACCTCACTACTGCTATTCTGTCTGATCTCACAAACACTATTGTGTCTGATCTTACTAATACTATTGTGTCTGACCTTACTAATACTATTGTGTCTGATCTCACTAATAGTATTGTGTCTAATATCAATAACACTATTGTGTCTGACCTCACTAATGCTATTCTGTCTGATCTCACAAACACTATTGTGTATAATCTCACTAATACTATTACGTCTGATCTCACTAATACTATTGTGTCTGATCTCACTAATACTATTGTGTCTGATCCTTCTAACACTTTTCTGTCTTATATCACTAATACTATTGTTTCTAATATCAATTACACTATTGTGTCTGATCTCAGTAACACTATTGTGTCTGACTTCACTAATACTATTGTGTCTGATCTCACTAATAATATTGTGCCTGATCTCACTAAAACTATTGCGTCTGATCTCACTAATACTGTTGTGTCTGATCTCACTAATCTATTGTGTCTGATCTCACTAACACAATTGTGTCTGATCTCACTAACACTATTGTGTCTGGTTTCACTAATACTATTGCGTCTGATCTCATTAATACTATTGTGTCTGATCTCACTAATGCTATTGTGTCTGATCTCACTAATAATATTGTGTCTGATCTCACTAAAACTATTGTGTCTGATCTCACTAATACTGTTGAGTCTAATATCACTAATCTATTGTGTCTGATCTCACTAACACGATTGTGTCTGATCTCACTAACACTATTGTGTCTGATTTTACTAATACTATTGTGTCTGATTTCACTAACACTTTTGTAGCTGAATGAACACAATTCCCCACAGTCACACCACACACTCTAGTAGAAAGCCTACACACAAGTGTGGAGGTAATTATAGTAGGAAGAGTGAGACTACATCTGGAATACGATGTTCAAAAATTACATTTGGATATGATGGGAATACCAAGGGTGTAGATTATAAGTATTCCCATAGAACCAAGCATTCCCGTTCACTACCATCATAGGACACCGACACTAAACATATATCATTTGGATAGTATTTCATTTCATAACAAATGACATGGTACTGTGTCGTGTTACAGTGAAGTTGTGGTATTTGACATTTTTTTTCCCAAACCTTTTCTTGATAATTTAGTCTATTTTCTTCAACTGGTCTCATATTTCATCTAGACTCTTAAAAGAAATGGTTCTAGATAGAACTTAAAATGGCTGTATCATTGGCTTCATACAGTACTGTATATGGAATTACTAAAACGATGCTCTATTGAAACGTTTTAAAGAATTCACTTTAAAGAAGCAATAAAGTTTAGATTCTGTGTCGGAGAACGTCTTCTGGTACTTCATTTTATCATTATTATTATTATTATTATTATTATTATTGATAATACTAGTAGTATTATTAGTCATAGTAGTAGTAGTAGTATTAAATGTAAATTAAATGTAAATAAAAATAGGGGTTGTTGTGGCTCATTGGTTAAGGCGCTGGCTCGAGGGTCAGGGTTCAAGCCCCGTAACTGGCAAGTGACCTTCACTGGGACCTTGAACCACATGCTCTGGCTGACCTTGGCCTCTGACCCCAGCTTCCTAGTAAGCTGGAATCTGCAAAAACTATTCGGACCTAATTTTAATAGAGAATCATTTTATTTCAACAAAAACCTGTTGCATGTAAATTGTCTATATTATTGATAACAGACAAACTCCTCAGATTTAAATAAAGTGTTATCATTTCAGTTTGAACTTTTTCACAAATTTCAGCAACCACTTAACCTTTAATTAAAATATGTCATTCATTAACACAACATCTCACAGCAATATCTACACATACTGTAGATAAAACTCCAAATGTAACAGCACTGATTTCATCTTACACATTCCCTTGGATTAAAGAACTATTTTAATATGATTATCATTCTCTGATAATTCTAAAGGACATTTTAAGGTAAACGTTTCTTTTATTGGCCGAGTACAAAAAAAAACCTCAAGTGTATCAACCAATGAATGCTGCTCATACGAAGGAACACATTCCAAAAGATTTTATATGCATGAGCTCACGGGTTAGCAAGCATCACTGTGATTAACAGAAAGAGGAATGAGTACTCCATCTCCAGCTCCCCTCCCACCCAAACTCATGATTATTGGATGATGGAAAAATGCTGTTCTGTTGCACCAATCCGGAGCCATTGCTGCGATTTTAAACACCTTGGGTGGAGACCCACTAACAAACCTAAATTAACCACTCACAAGCAATACAGCGACATTAACTGACCAATAACTTAATATGATGCAGTATTTTGGTAATGTTCAATAGAAACTTTACAGTTTTTTGTAAACTGGCACAGCAGATTAAATACAATCTTAATACAGAATAATTTTACCTAGCATCCAATACCTTACTGACTCATATTTTCCATCAGTCAATTATCTCTGATTACGGGTAAAAGAAATGGTAAGCCATTGTAAAATGTAATAAATGTAATAGTAAAAACTCCAGAAAATGTAGAGTATAAAAATGCAGACCATTTCATTAAAAAAAAAAAAAAAACCTGTCACATACAAGCCCTAAAACATCCAGAGTACCCACTCATCGCCAAAGATGTGCATAATCATATAGGTTAGGTTGACTGGGGAGAAGAGCCCGTCTGCAGCTCCTCACTTCACTGCCGACTAATATGGCTCCAGGAGACAGAGGACATCCTGCCGGGTTACAACTCAAACTCACAAACTCACTCCAGCAAGACGAAGCCTGGCTGTTCTAAGCTGGGGGAACAGATTGCTTCAATTACAGTGACCCCCCCCCCACCACCACCACCACGCACACACACACACACACACTGGTTTCTCCTAACCCTAGCCCTAACCCTAACCTAACCCTAACCCTAACCCTGACGTGTGTTGGAGTAAGATCTGGAAAGAAGTGCCAGGGGCCCGAACCACCCCCACACCAATCTGTATAGCAGTTGAGTCCCAAAGACAGCTCATTCCCAACCTCCCTGGTTGCTTTCAAATTCCAATCGGATTGGGAGTGCATCCATTCAGGTGATTGGCACGCTCTGGAAATTTAGAACAAAATCAATTCAGAGGCAGAGCATATTAATCTGTGAGTGCATCAATCTAGCCAGCAATACGTTTCCTTCTCATTTTCAGCATCTGACAAGCTGGGTTTGTTGAATTCCTCCCGTGGTCCCTAGGCACCCATACACATATTGGCATCATGAAGCACCTTTTAATTGGCAGCGTCAACAAACAGTGTTCGGAGGCTTCGGCAGCAGCACTCACTACGTTAATTGCAGGCTGCAGTCAGGAAATTGACTAATTGATCACGGCCCTTGCAAGAGGAGATAACTCATCATGGCTGGTGCTGGGATGATGGAGGCTTGCCGCTGATGAGTCATCCATCTCATGGAGGTGGGGGAAAGGGCAAATGCTGGACGGACTTTTGCTGAACAGCAGGCCCAACGTGAGGGGAATCACATCATCAGCGCCCCGTCCCAAGTCCTTCATTCTCACTCTAAATTTGGATTAGGAACCCGGTGTTGATAGGTTGCCACGAATGATACAGTGTCTATGTCGGCGAGATCCTCTGGACGCGTGCAAAGAGACAGTGAGCAAGGCACAGATGAGCAAGGAAGATGTATGGCCGTGCCTTAATGAAGGCAGAGAGGGACCTTCTGCCTCTGAGGAGATGTCTCTGTTGAACAGGCAGGGCAGTTATCATGGTCTCTACACACATATTTCTAAATGAACAGAGTGACGGCACTGACACAGGGACATGCTACACAGAACATAACTGTTTTAAGACAGAGCACAGGAAATACTGTCTTTTGAATGATTTTTTGTATTTTGTCTAATCGTAAACATGAATTATGACCCAAAAAATATATCAGCATAGTTAATTGACTATGGAATGAGTTAGAAGTGACGCAACTGTTTCATTTTACTGTCTTGACTGCGCGCTGAGGTGGGTTTCAACGCTGAAACTCGTGTGTGTTTTCATTTCTGTTGGCTAACACGGAGGCTACGCAAACACTTTGCGAATGTTTATTACAGAATGATTTGATTTGTCAGCAGTGACAGAATGGAGGAATCGTGTTTCTCGTTGAGATGTGCTGACACTAAGTTTATAAAGTAGCTCCTCTAGAGGATAAACCAGGACAGAATGCTTTAACTTCAGCCACAGCAGATCTACTATCTGAATATAGCAAATATTTTTAAGCAAATTTAAATATATGAGGTTGGGTTTGTTCAATCATCTGTAAGCATTGTGTGAATGGGGAATAATTCCTTTGACTGGCTGCGATCGAGACAGACAGACAGACAGACAGACAGACAGACAGACAGACAGACAGACAGACAGACAGACAGACAGACAGATAGAGCATCTAGCATAAGTGCAAATAGTAGAATTGTGTACGTCAACAAGTGCAAATAAATATGGAAGCAAATGAACAACAAATAAATCTATAGGCTATGGTAGGTGTACAATATATGAGTAGTATGTACATGTATGAGCAAAAAGTATCCAGTATATAAATGCACATATACATGTATAAACATATATAAATAAGTGTAAAGTAAACTGGGAATTTACAATTACTGTATGTACAATAAAATATCATTTTCATTATAAATATCAATTTATAATTAAAAATGAACATATGAGTAAATATGTGCGTTTGACTCTCCTGAAATACTATTAGTCACATGGAGTGAAATATTTTTGTATGATATATGGAAAAATATACAAACACCCATGACTCAGGTCATTGAGCACATTTTTACTTTTCTATCTGAAGTTCTGCTGCAGTTAAAATTTTTATTTCACCAGCCAAGTAAAAGCAATTTGAATTTCACAGCGCCGCCGAGTAGATGTGCACGCAAGCAGATGGCACTACCAGGTCTATATACGACTGGAGAATTTAAAACGCTCCCTGACATTTCAGAGGTATGACGGTGTAGAGAGGCAAATAACAAGGGTTCCCAGACAGATCACTGCGTTCTGCCCTTTCTTTCTTGTGGAAGTAAAATGAACATCCCTTTTTCTTAAAAACAAAGCCTGAAGTAATCAGCGTGTGGTGAAGTCTCTCTCAGTTCGGTGGTAAACAGAATGCTTTGCTAATATCAGCTAATCAACTGGATAAACCATAATCCAAGCGGATCGTTTTAGGAAAGCAACTTTTCACTATAGTAGAAAGTAGAACATAATTAAATTCCTGAGCTTAGAGTTTAGTGGAAATCTAAGGATCTTATAGGGCACTGCCGTCCGTCAACCAGTTCAATTATACTCCTTCACCTTCATCTAGGATTTTCCTTCATCCCCCATTGAGCATGACCATAAATCGCGTAACACAAAGGAGCCCATAATCCTCAGTGAAGAAATGCGTTCTTTTTTGGTTTGGCTGGAAAGCAAAAGATGTTTTAATTGCCTGCGGCGGAAACGAGAAGTCTAGTCGGATGCACCAGAGGAGGAAAATTGCCAGATGACTTGAAGGCAGCAGCGTTTATACTGTCCAATATAAACAGATTTTGAGAGTATGTATAAAAATTCCAACTGTAGCTGGAAACATTACACGCACTTACCATCGAAGATGCACCATAAAAATGTTTTGATTATTTTAAGTAGGCAGGCAGGCAATGTAACAGAGTATGCAATATATGATACATTGGGACACTGAATTGTGTATGTAATGTCAGTAAAGCAGTATCATTCATGCATTCATTCATTCATTCATTCATTATCTAGCGCTTATCCTGTTCAGGGTCGTGGGGGCGCTGGAGTCTATCCCAGGTAACATAGGGTGCGAGGCGGGGTACATCCTGTACAATCGGCAGTTAATCACAAGACTAACACTTAGAGAGAGAATATGCAAACTCCAATCGAATCGAACCCATGACCTTCTTGCTGTACTAAATGCTCTGCCACCGTACCACCATATGTATATATTTATCAAATTTGGTAGACACCTTCATCACGAGCTGCTTACATTTACACTACTGAGCAGCTAAAGGACATGGGGCCCTTGCTCGAAAACATAGCAGATGCAGTTTGGTGGTCCTGGAATTTAAAGTCGTTCAAAGATTCAGTAATCTTTTAGAGATATGTGGGAAATGACCCCTTCAGGTCACCAAAAGGCAACCACATCTACTACCCCCAAACATTTCTTCTGTTATTCTTTCGTTCTACCACTATCCCTAACTTCACACGCTTTAGAAACAAAAGGTTGTTCTTGTTCCATTGTTTATTTTTTCAACATAATTTACAATTTAAAAAATCTGCAGTAAATTTAATGAAATCATTATTATCCAAGTTATCAAAAGTAAATGCTTTAGTATGATTTTCTTTAATATTACAATATTCATTAAACCAGTTACAGTATATCCAGGTACAGGATGTATTTTCATTAACTTTTTTTGAAGATCTGCAGAATGTGTGGTTTATCAGCGTTTATAGTTTCTAACGTTACCGCCTCTGCAGTTCTGTCACCGCAGACGCCACTGGGGAAAGATATTTTAGCTGGAACTAGAAGCCAGGTTATCGCATTACAGCATTGATGCTGCATTTAACCTTGAAGAAATTTTAGTTTCCTTGACATACTATATGGATAAAAGTTTCAGATTTAGTCTCATGCTTCAGACACTGATGTTGAGGTGAGGAGGTTCTGTGGGTACAGTCAGTGTTCCAGTTCATCCCAAAGGTGTACAGTGGGGTTGAGTCAGAGTCAGGGTTCTGTGATGGACACTCGAGTTCTTCCACTCCATAACATCCAGAACACAGCATTGAGCTCAGGGGCTTTGTGCACAGGGGCATTGTCATGCGGGAACACTGTTTGGGTGATTTAGTTCCCGTGAATGGATAATGACATGTTGCATCATGCTGATTCAGACTTTGAGGTAACAGTTTGGGGACGACAGCCTTATTAGCGTGCTGTTAGGGGTCCATATTATTTATAAATGTAATAGTAGAAGGAATATAGAAGAGGCAAAGCACAGAAGAGGAGAAGATTTTGAGAGTCCCTGTAGGAAATGTGACCAGTAATGTTGTAAGGTGTACATGTTTGATTGTTCGGCCGCTAAACATTCTCCTCACCTGTCCATGATGTGACCTGACAGCTGTTGGTGGCACAATTCATGGCCGGGTCACAGGTGCCAGGGGAATTATCCGTCTCTCACTCGAGCTACACACAAACAGCCGTACTGCCCACACACTTACAACCTGAAGACTGAAGCCGTGTGCATCCTGGGCTTTATCAGCAATCGCTGGATAGAAGAATGCACGCCTCTTCTCGACTAGAGGTGACTGCTGACCCAGTTGGAAATGGGCAGGCATCCCAAGGTCACACCCACACATCTGAAAGGTTTTGTTTGTTCTTAAACTGCCACAAGCCTTCTTTTTATCGTTCCATCCGCCAGGTGCAGACTAGAAACTCACTAGTACGTGTAGGAGCTAAAACTGCATGTGGAAACTGCTGCCTGTGTTTGTGTTATTTCATCAAAAAACTTTTGGATTCTGGTTTGATTGCATTCTAAATATTTTAGGGAATATTAATTATAATAATATGGGAACAATAGGATGAGCAGTGGATAGGGTGACCCCCATCCCATTTTGCTTTGTCTCGCATGTCGCATATTAACAGAATAGAGTAGCATTCTGCCTCATACACACACAGCCAATTATTTTATCCAATGGTTGAGTAGAAAAGAGTACGCTCACTAAGAGGCTGTGATGGCTGTCAATCAAACTGTGATGGCCGGTGATTCGCTGTCAGTAAACAAACTTGTCCGTGTTCCGGATAATTCTGTAATGTTAAAACCATTTTAAAAGTTTATAATAAAATCTGTAGGCCATGTCCTTTGTGGTGTAATGGTGTGTTCTGGAAGGAACTAAAGGACCAAATATATTTACGAGCTGAAAACAGAATACTAATGTTTTTTATTAAGTTAAATTTATGACGGTTTCAGATTCTGTTTTAGTGTTGCTAATATGTCTAACGCAAACCTAGTAACTGTCCCACATTTGGTTTGTTTAGGGGTGGGTCCTCCTAGGTCTGAACTAATTACTAGGATACAAAGTCTATAGTGTTTATCAGGACAGTAAATCTGATCTGATCCAGTCCTTCTAGTCCGTGCGTTAATTAGCATCGTTTTAAATACAGCTCATAATGGGTTTTAATGACATGATGGTGTGTGTAATAATTAGTGACACCTTCGGTCACACAGTTTATGTGAGCAACAAAAAATCGTTCTCGATACATTTCCTGATGTTCTGCTCCCGCTTATGCATACCAAGACTGTCCTATGCATTTCCATGCACTGTAAGAACAGCAGAAACAGTGCAGATCTGTATGCAAACCTTTATTTTAAACTTATCAGATACAATAGGGTGAGTAAACTGCTTGTCTTTCTGCTGGATTGTGCTACGCAACTGAAACACAAGTTCATGCTGCTGCCCGCCACTGCCCTCATCTGGACACATCGTGCTCATTCCTGCATTCCTCATTCTGTCCTCATTCATGGATTTAGCTTTTGAGCTAAAACACTTACAAATTTGAAGTTGTGTTCATTGTTATTTTGATTTTTGGCTCATTTAATATCAAAGAATATAATTTTGCTGATTTTAGTCTGGATTAGTCCTGGAGCACTGAACTACGTTTCCCATCAGCCCCACTATGTCGCATGTCCTCACACCTGTTTAGTGTTGCTCCACAATAGCAGTGTCAAGCTTTTGTTCTTGTGTTGTTCTCGTCATGCTGTGCGTATGCCACAGTATTGTCCATAGTGTTTGCTTTTGTCATGTTCCTGTAGCTCATTTTCGTTCATGGTTTTTGGTTGCTTATTTGTGCTGTTATATCAGAGCACAGTGCAAGCAGCTCTGTGTAGTCATCATGGGCGATTGAGTAGCTCCTGGTTAGGGTGTTGGACTGCAGGTCAAAAGAGCATGGGTTTAATTGCCATCACCACCAAGTTGCCTTTGCAGGGGGGCTGAGCCAGACGCTTAACCCTCAACTGCTCAGTTGGATTTAAAGAAAGGAAGCAGACACAACTGTAAATCACTCTGGATTAGAGGCTCTGCCAAGAGCCAGAAATGTAAATTGAGTTACGATAGGCTTTCTGTAAGCTCAGACAATTTGCAACAAGGTGTTCTTACTCCCTGCATCGCTGTGAACTTTATGTTTTTAAATGTTTTGTTTTTCTCAACATTATGCCATGATATTGATTTGATTTCTATGAAATGATGTCATGTTATGATGTTTATCATATGACAAGAAACGGCACAGTGTCAGATAATATCAGGTCAGATGGATGGATGGATGGATGGATGGATGGATGGATGGATGGATGGATGGAAGGATGGATGGATATGATGTACTCCAAGAAGAAATTCGTCTTCACAATGGGTCCATATGTAACACAAACACAACAGCACAATACATATAAACATATCACAATACGATTAAAGCACTGATTGTCCTCTACTTACAATAGAAATTCGTTCTGATGACCTCATCGTCAATATAAACTAACATAAGTCCCGACACAGCCTGGTCTACCCAGGAGTCTTAGAAAAGTAGGATCACAAAGCAGGATACGGGTACATCCCTGCAGCACCACGAAGGAAGCGAACACCGTATATTGATTGATATGATACGATACGGTACGATACGGTACAGTAGGATATGGTACAGTATGGTATGATATGATATATGATATGATATGGTATGATACGGTACGATATGGTATGGTACTGTATGATATGGTACGGTATGATACGATACGATACGGTACGGTATGATATGGTATGATATGATATATATGATATGGTATGATACGGTACAGTATGATATGATATGATATGGTACAGTACGGTATGATACGGTACGGTATGATATAATAAGGTATGATATGGTATGGTACAATATGATATGATACGATATGATACGATATGGTACAGTATGGTATGATACGGTACGGTATAAGAGGACATATGTCGTGCTATGCAGCACAGTCAAGTTGACTTGACCTTCTATAGAGTGTGTGACCAAAAACCTAAGGATCAGACCCCAGATTTAATGCCAGTGTCGTAAAATGCTTAACTGCCGGGAACATTTGGCATCCCTCTGCCACTCACCTCTAACTTCAAAGCCAGCTCCTGACCTCTTTCCTTGCCCTTGGGATAGCCCTCTGTTCTACTGAGTACTTAAGAGACCCCTCGGCTTCCCTTTAACAGCTTGAGCAGGTCGCATTCGGGGGAAATCATTCCCTTGTGAAACCTGAATCATTAAAAAAGCTTTTTTAAATCTTTTTTCTGTTGAAATTTTTATCACACTGAAACATGGGAACATTATTTTATGAATAAAGTTGAGTTGTTGGCAGCAAAGTAATGCTGGGTATTAAATATAAACCTAGAATGTTCATCAGAGCGGAGATCAGATTGCGATTTTATTTATTTATTTATTTATTTATTTTAAATGCCGTTTTATGACACTTTAATGTTCATGTAAGCTAACAAACATCATCATGGTTTCACTTCGCTGGAAAAATTTCCAAAGAATAAGACAGTGCATCAATCATGTTCATTAACTAACTGGCAGTATTTCAGCTGGAGGAAGCACATGAGAACGTTTCCAATTTGCATACATGCATACACAAATACATATGCATATACATAGTGTAGTGCACAAATGCTTTCAGTAGTGTCTTACACTCTTTATTTGTGTATTAAATAATGAATTATTAGTTTTTTCATGCTTTCACATTGCTTCAGGCTTTGAAGTTTGGGGAAGGCTAACATAGTGTGTGATACGTAGTTAGTTAGGTATTGATATAAGGCAATTTAAGCTTGCTGGCTAATAGCTATCAACTAGCTATGAGTTAAAACAGACAATTAACTGCCTAGTGAGCTAGTAACTATGGCTTAATTAAGTTTAAATTAAAGTGGCTAATTTCACTGGCTACTTTTATCTTCACATTTCTGCTATTTGGCAGACGTCCTTATAGTAAACAACTTACATTTATCTTATGTATGCAACGGAGCAGTTGAGGGTTAAGGGCCTTGCTCAGGGGCCCAGCGGTGTCCGCTTGGTGGTGCTGGGAATCAAAACCACAATCATCCAATCAGCAGTCCAACACCTTAACCACTGAGCTACCACTTCCCCCATCTTGAGAATCATTGGTAAGTATTCACCACCAAGCTGCCACTACTGGTCCCCTGAGCAAGGCCCTTAACCCGCAACTGCTTTTTTAACCCTCTACAACCTGGCGTGCACATATGTGGACATAAAATGCAGGCCATACCAAAGCTAGGGTCTTAGGAGGTTAATTAAAAAAAAAAATGGGAGAGATAACTGTAAATCACTCTGAATAAGGATGTCTGCCAAATGCCGGAAATGCAAACTCAAATTTGAATTCTATTTCTTAAAGGTCCCTGGGGAAAATCAGATTTTTTTTCATCTGTCCATTTTCCATTGTCTTCATATTTTACATTAAATAGGTTTATACAGCATCTCAGCAGGATTGGCACTAATTAATAATCATTTTGTGGTGACGTGGTTGCAGAGTGGTTAGCGATCCTGCCTTACAGTAAGAAGGTCATGGGTTCAATTCCTGCCCAGGGTGTTTCTGTATGGAGTTTGCATGTTCTCCCCGTGGGTTTTACCCAGGTACTCCGGTTTCCTCCCACCTCCAAACACACGTGATTGGGCATAGGTGAATTGTCTACTTTAAATTGTACATAGGCGTGAATGTGTGTAAACGATTGTCTGTCTCTAAGTGTTAGTCTTGCATTTAACTGCCGATTGTCCAGCGTGTACCCGCCTTATGTCCTAAATTAGCTGGGATAGACCTTAGCAGGATAAGCATTAGGCAATGAATAGTAATCATTTTTGTGTTAAGGTTTCCATATTTTATACTTTATAATACATATCACAAAGTGGTAACATTACCTTCCAAATTGTTTGCAGAATTTTATTTTTAAAATCTGCTTTCATTTTCATGTTTAGCTCTATGTAACGTTAATTATGAAATGTTTATGAATGACCTGCTTGCTTTGGAGCCTCTGTAGCTCTGATTGGTACCCCTGATTATTACATTTTAGCATATTTGATGTGTCAAGATTCAAAGCATGCAATTCAGCATTGACACAGGTAGAAGCTCCTGTCTCTTCAGTTTACCCTGAAACAGCTGTTTGGACTCTAATTAAAGAATTGTAGCAGGTGCCACCTGAGCCCTGGCAACACATGCATACACCTGGCTGGATTAATTTGATCCAAAGTGGGTGAGACAGCGGTGCATGCACTGCGGCGCTGTGTGCAGGTTCTTTCCTCACATTAGGCCAGCCCAAAGCTCCTGTTTAAGCAGAGCTGCAAAAGCAGTGTGTGTTATTTTAAAGTGGCATGACTGGATAGTCATTTTTACCGCAGGGTATTTGTCATAGATACACACACCGACCGTGTGATTATATAGAAGCCGACAGTGCTATAGGACGGGAAATGACCCCTATTAAAGTTTGCTGTGCTTGTTTAAAAAGCCCTAATTTATTTTCCACACGGTCTCTAACTTTAAGTTACCCATTTGTTACCTCCTCAAAGAGTTGCCCCGCTTCCATTAAGGACACCCATAGAACTCAGAAACCCTTAACCTTTAATAGCTTTTATGCATGCATAAATTGCCTTGTGGAAGCACCAGGACATTGCAGTGGTCATTATTTACCCTGACAAGCTGCAGCTGGGGAGAAATACAGGAGAGCCGGGACGAATGCGAACACAGTGGGCCAAATTCCAAGAGATAGCCTTCACTGCCTCTCTATTAGGCTCTATTAAAAGCCTATCAGTGCAGTCTATAACTACTGTACACTGGAAGTAGTTATAAGGTTGCCAATTCCGGTAAGCAAACAAGGGATTAGTCAGACCCGGGGCCTTGTGTGTTCTTACTGGAAATAAAATGTTAACGTTTGCCAGGTATGTAAGCTGTATGTGAATCTGAATGACTCCCTGAGGAAGCTTCACATTGGAGTTAACAGACTACGACCGGCAGGTTGCGTCGGACTAAACAGTGATTAATTGGATTTTTGTTCACAGTAACTACAACTAAAAGGTTGTTTAGTGCGCCACATTTTCTTACTCCATGTTTTTTTATTTGTCAGAGCACCTAGAGTGTAATGAAAGTGATTGGTTTCACAGTTTCGGACCAATGCTCCAGCAGTGACTTCATGCCCTGGCACTAGGCCTGGCAGTTAATGTCTTCAATCCCGCCACCTCTTCCCAACCCGAGTCACCCCTGGTGTTTCAGCCGGGATTAACTTTAAGTGATTTCTGCCACAAAGACCATCTCCTGCTGGGACTCCAAGCTCAGGATCCAGTTCATTTCACAGCACAGGAGAGAAAGCTTAAGAATTCACCAGAATAATCAGCATGGAGAGATTTACTGATGCTGCCATCTTTAGGACATTCTCGGTATTACAAATCAAACCTATTTCCATGTAGCCAGATTACTGGCAGGGTACAACAGCACAGAAAATTCCTAATGACTCAAAGAATGCAAAGAAAGCTCAAAATAGCAGGACAGGTTATTGCACAGCACAGTTGGAGTGTTCGATAATTCTGTCATTTCGTCAGTCATAACTGCTCACCTTGACCATGTCTCCCATTTAAACAGAGGTCCTCTCAGGACAGGGCTTCCGTCATAATCACAGCCATCTAACACCAGCACAGAGACCTCGACAAAACTGTAGGAGTCTTTTTATTCAATCGTTTTCAGATTTTGAGTTACAGGTTTTAATGAGGCCAGCAACCAATCAGAAGGCCAGATTCGACCCTGCACTGTATGATGAGCCTGAGAAAGGTCAGCCGCTTGCTCTGATAAGCCTTCTGGAAGTCAGCCAGTGACTGATCTCACCACAGATAGCTGGGCGAGAGACGGCATGGCCAAGAATCTGACCTTCAGCAAACCTCAGCCTTAAACCTCCCCACCCCGACACCTGCCTCTTACCTCTCCCCAGAGCATGAGCCCCATTTAAATAAAACATTTGCTTCCCTGCTGCCCCAACTGAGTGTAAGCAAGCATATTGATCACATGACAGTATGTTAGAAGGTTACAGCACGGTGTAAATGAACAGCTCTCATGAATAAAGGTTGAAACAATGGTAAGGCTCTGGGTCAGTGATTAGAGGGTCAGGGGTTCAAGCCTCGCACCAGGCAAGCTACCATCATTGGGTCCTTGAGCAAGGCCCTTAACTTCACTTGCTCCTGAGGCGCCGTTTGTTCTGGCTGACCCTGTGCTCTGACCCCAGCGTTCAAATTCATATGCGGAATAAAAACATTTCACTGCGTGTATGTGATAAATACGATCTGAAAAAAAAAAGAAAAAACTTTTTACACAACTCCTGTGTGTAAACTCTACTGTGAGTGAAAAACACTGATTGGTTCTAACTGAAAAGATGTTTAGAGATGCTCTCTGCAGTCAAACTAGTGGAAAAGATTATGCTTATCCTCCTAGCAGTAAGTGATGCAGACTTCCTAGCTCTGCATGAATCAATACAAGGTATTTATATAAGCAGCATGTCACGGTGATGCCCAGGTCTCCTCCCTGTTTACAGACTGCTTGACATTCACTCAGTGTTTAATTCTTCTTAATATGAGGATCAGATGGCTGCAATTTGCTCTGAAGAGCTCCCTAACCTTCCTACCTCAACATAAATCTAGCTTCAGTGTTGACGTGTGGCTTTTGTTGGTGTTCAAGAGCTATTATTTGAGTTCATCATGCCACCAGGCTGTCATGTGAGCGATTACGGTGAGCGTGTGCTGAATGACCTGCTTCTCAATGGGGGCACAGACAAGTCAGTCGTCCACATACAGCTGTATCCTTGATGCCTCTGGCTGTGGAAATTCTGCCATTGGCCTGTACATTTCTGGCACAGAAAAGAGCCACTTGCGTTTAATAAATACATTTAATAATCATGTTTTTTAATCCAACTGAGCACATTATGGGTTAAGAGCCTTAAGATATTGAAAAACATACAAAGTGTATTAATTAACCTGTCACAGGGGAAAATCTCACATACGTATTTTTTTCTAGAGAACCTGCAGGAAAGCCCGAATATGGAAACCTCAAATATTTCAAAAAGAAACTCCAAGTTTTATATTTATATATAAAAAATGAGGGATGCACCGATACAGATACCAGTATTGAGTTCATGTGCTTGTACAAATACACCGATACCAAAGACCGATACCTCAATGTACGTAATTTACAGTATTTACCAAACAGAACTGACACTGACATACGTGACATACACAATGTCAGCCTTAGCAGTTTGGAACTATTTCAACATTAATGATGAGGTTTCTTCTTTTTTCTTTATGCCATTTGGAGGATATTGCTGTCCTATCTTCATTAGTGTTAATGTGTTGTGCTTTGAAAATTACCAGATTGGCATTGGTAAATAGTGGTGCTCGTACTCAAGCCTAAAAAACTGCTATTGGTGCAACCCTATTAAAAATCTTACAGAAAATGGAAAAACATTTTCTTTACAAGCCATCTGTACTGGACACTCGAATTCATCCGCTCCATAACATACAGAACACAGCATGTCTTCATGGAGTTCAGGGCCTTTGCACACAGGAGCACTGTCATTTTGGAACAGTGTTTGGGTCATGATTGGGGTAACTGTTTGGGAAAGACGCACTTATGTAGGTGTGCTGATAAGGTGTCCACCAACTTATGACCATATATATAGTGTGTGTATGTAGTGTAGTTGTAGCTAAGGGCCTGATTGGGTCATGGGAAGAACCTTTTCTTCATTCTGTGTATTTGAATGAGTTTGGGTCTTAGACGCTGATGTGAAAGTATTTTTCTTCTTATACAGGTTTAATAATATTCATTATAATGAATTATAAATCATTATTTTATTGTTGTTATTAGGAAAATTATAAATTATAATTTATAATAGAACTATTAATAGTATTATATTATGTGTTATTATTATAAAATCAAACCGGAAAAGCAGTCCTTAGCAAACGTTAAAGATCAGTCCGTATACACCAGGGGTGCTCACACTTTTTCAGCATGGGAGCTACTTTTGAAATGACCAAGTCAAAATGATCTACCCATTATATTTA
>JAOUQX010000023.1:8074024-8085508 GCA_028566295.1 Liobagrus marginatus
GCTCGTGTGGACTTGCATTTGGATTCAACGTTCTCTACCTGTGTTCGCCCAGGCAACCCCTGAGGTAAGCGCTACAGTGTGTGTGTGTGTGTGTCTGTGTGATGTGTAGGTTTAGGTGTAGGGGTAGGGTAGGGCGATAGAATGTAGTGGTTTTTACACTATAAAAACCATTACGCCTATGGAATGTCCTCACTAAGATAGAAAAATAAGTGTGTGTGTGTGCGTGTGTGTGTATTCCCACCTTGCACCCTGTAAGGGTTAGGAATTTTAGGAAGATCAAGCACCATTTTAGGAAGATCAACACCCCAAAAAATATGTAATAAATCTTCACGAACTCTAAGGAAAAAAAAACATTGATCACAAGCAGGAAGTGTTACCGAAAGACCAATATTGATTATTTGCATGTTTATGTGGCTGAAAATTTGATATTTATTGTTTCACTTCTTTTTTTTCACCCAACAGTACTGTACTGACCAAGCTTTTGTTATTTACAAAACAGTCATTTTATTATTTTCTTGGCCAGAATAACCCCTATAAACTACTATTTTAACATAAACATTCTGTAACTTAAAGAAAATCGGAAAAAAACTAAAATCAGAAGTTTTAATTAACTGAAAAATTAAAAAGCGCACCTTCATTAAAGTGTCTTTGTTAAATAAAAGTTTTGATCAGGTACAAAAACAGGTAACAAATAAAGAACTTAAAAATAGGCCAAATTAAAAACACCACCTAAATAAAAAAAAAAGCCTTGCTACATTAATGTGTCTTTGTCTCTCAGTTGATCAGAACCATGTTGTAGTGTATATGTCTAGCGTAGCGCATTATTTGCTGATATCTTAAATAAAATACAACAATGACAGCAAATTGTTTTATCTATAAGCACTGTTGACTCATCACCTCTAACGATGCAATGCTGTAATGGTGGTCTTTCACGCAATATTCTAAACAGCCACAAGATGCCATACATCAATGTATCCGATATTGCAAAACTGATTTCTGATAATAAAAAAGGCTTAAATATCTGTTTAAAAAAAACAGTCAATCTCTAGACTTAACTATACAATTAAAACCCACTGAATCAAAAGATTGACTTGATGATATCTATCTTTTGGTGCTGGACACCATGATCATCCTCTTCCTCTATTGTCTTTCCACTATCCGTCTGTTTCCTACCACCCATGATGCTTTGCGTGAACTATGGGTGGAACTTCCGCTACGGCGTGAACAATCCTTCTCTGCAGCATCTACTTATTCATGTATGCGTATCAAAATGTGTAATCACACGCTGATAGCTTAGAAAGGACAACATCAGTGTACTCGTCCCTTCCTTAAGGACGATTTTAAAATTGGTCAAGCAGCATTGTTAGCTAGATTGGTGATTTGTTGACCTGTGATATGCTGTATATATGACACACAAATGACTAATAGCTAATGCAAATGATCACAGAAATTAATCATTCATGCGAAATATATTTTTTGTACCATAAGATAAATTTGAGTAAGTCATTGTGTGTGGAGATTAGGCTGGAATACGATATTAAATCTGTAAATAAATGTAAATAAAACACAATCAAAAAATAATGCACGTAATTTAAACAAATAGTTACTTATAACTGATCGTTCAAATTAATATCATAGTCTGAAAAGAATGAGTACTGCAAAATGATCAAGATAATCATGCACCTTTGAAACATTTGTGCTAAACTAGCTAGCGAGCAAGTACTTTCGCTTTTTACTAATCACGTTTTCCAGTCAAACGCTGAAATTTGCGCTCGTTGAGTAAAGGTAATGTTAACGGTGCCTGTTGTGAATGAACCGTCTCCCGTCCTGAGTAGCCGGCTTCTGTTCTCACAACCAAGGAAAAGTGTAGTGTATGTGTTGTCCTTTGTTGTTGTTTTTTCCCCCATAGTAAAAATATCAGACGTAACACGTTTCGGGGTTTTTGAGTCAGTTTCGCTTCTATTCGTCTTCTTTAGGAAGACGATGAAAAGCGTAGCTTGTCTCGCAAGTCCAGTCTACTCTAACTAGGCTTATGTATATTGTCTTTTTTAACTGACAAAGTAATCTTCATCTGGTTATAAGCGCAGCCATGATGTGGTTAGAACTCATGCCTCAAAGCAAGAAGGACATGGGTTCCATTCCTGTCCAGGGTGTTTCTGTATGGAGTTTGCATGTTCTCCCCGTACTTGCGTGGGTTTTCCCCGCGTACTCCGGTTTCCTCCCACCTCCAAACACATGTGATTGGGCATAGCTGAATTAGCTACTCTAAATTGTACATAGGAGTGAATGTGAGTGTGAATGGTTGTCTGTCTCTAAGTGTTAGTCCTGTGATTAACTGCCGATTGTACAGTGTGTACCCCACCTCATACTCTAAGTTAGCTGGGATACACTCCAGAGCCCCCACGACCCTGAAGAGGATAAGCGCTAGATAATGGATGAATTTTTATATCAAATCTGAAAAACAAACCCCATTAAAAAACCAAATCATATTTCCGTCAGTGCAAGTCAGCCAACACTGCTACTACTTCCGGCGGAAGCACACCCCTAGGAAACACGTGGATAGAGAAGAATCTTGTGTGGTTTGCTCTTTAGGATTTAGATCAGCGAAGGTTCTGATAAAGCTTGCTAGAACTGGGGATCCAGAGATAGCAGTCTTACCTGAGAGTAATTTTCAGCATGATCGCTCTTATCTGGCCTAAGCTGAATTCTTATGTCCTCTTTCAGCTCTTGCTAACCTCTCACCTGGACAACACCACACCACCACACACAGTATTGCCTCCTGCCAAAGATCCTTGTTTGCAAGGGATTAGCCTTTTTTTTAACCTCTGTTACAGACCAAGCATTGTTGGTGAAACGCATTCCAGGACAATCGCCATAATCAACGAGGGCTAAAGCCAAAATATATAAACACAGAAAAGCTCAGGACCTTCCATCTGTGTAACCACAAGAGCAGCTATAAATCTAGCAGAGTGAACAATGTGAACACATGTTTACAGTTAAATAGTATGCATTTCTTTTCTTTTTTTCAATACCGAATATACCATAGGAGAGCAGGAAGGGAATTTAATTGATATGAAAATGACGATGCCCTGAGAGTTGTGTCACAAGGATGGTGCGACAAATGAATGGAACAATGAGTCTTTCAGGCAATTGCCTCATTAGATTGAGAGTAGAGTTTCATAATTTATCAGGCTGTTGAGATTAAAGTAATCCACAACACTGAAACTCAAGAGCTGATCTCATAATGGATATTTTAATCATGCCCCTCAAAAAGAAATAGGAGCCTATTAACTTTCCATTTCAGTTTTTTTAAATAAAAAAAATGGCTTTGTGCACCTCTGAAATTACCCAGGAATCCCACAAGATGTTACAGTTGATGATTTCAAGATTTTCAGAAGAGGATTGTAGGCGATTGAGTGCAACCCTTTTTTTATATATTACATCAATAAACATATTGGTGGTTTAAAAAGAGGAACGAGTAATGTTCATGCTATATATTGAATTCAAATGCTGTAAGATTTAAGGAGTATAGAAACACAAGACTGAAGGAGATAATGCTACTTTTACAACAATCACAAAAAGAAGTGTCTTGTATTAACCCCCATGCAGAAAAAGCGAGGTACACTAGGGACTGCAATAAGGATTCGAAGCGTTTCTATGGCAATGATGCAAGTTTATCCAGCATATTTACATCCAAATCTCCTGAGAGGGACATTATTGGAGGACTTGAGCCTTTAACACTGCACTGGCCCTTAGATAAACTTCCAAAGAAATAGAGCTCGCCTCTCACCTCATCTTCTTCCTATTTCCTTACACTCTCTTTGTATTTCCTTCTTCTCTTTCCTTTTATTACAGAAAACATGCTATTAGCCATGTTCTCCAAATCAACACCGACCACGCAATGCTGAATGAGGAACAAATTCTGATGCTGGATTTAAAGCGCGGCAGCTGCAATTGTCCCATTACCGCGAAAGACTGATACTTTCCGGGCCGATGCATCTGTCGAGAACAGCCGATAAGATGTCTGTGATCCATTTGTTTGAATTGAGGCACATTAGAAACTCAAATAGTCCGAATTAGCAGCTAAATGTTCGCCTCAAACTGTCAAAGCAGTGGTAAACAAACAGCAGCAGGGTGGGAATAGAGCGATCCAGGCCCTGTGGAGGCACACTCTAGGGGCTTCCTGTGGAGACTTCCCCATAGTTACCAAACTCGATTCTGGCCCCGTGAACTACACAGAGGATATTTTCAACAAAGCAGTAAAATGTGCTCTAACAATGTTTAGTGTTTGGTGACATCACTGGGACTTTAGCTTTCTTCACAAGGAAAATGTGTGTTTACATATCATTTCCTTTTATAGTCCACCAGTAACAATACACACCTCCTATTTATATTAGAGTTGCACGTATTTGTTTGAACATTTATTTCAGTTTGGAAATTAGTCCAAACAGGTTGAGGAACTGCCCAAAGAAAAATGTACTAATGATAATAATAATGGACGAGTGAGATGACTGAATTCACTCGTAGGTAGCCCTAGAAATCATAGCATAACAATTCTCCCCCCCCAACCCCCCAATACACATTTTGCTGAACACATATGACACTTCATTTCTATGTTCCCTCATACATTACAACATTATCAGGGAATAATCTTTCCACAGGAACCGAGTTTTTCTATTCCTCAGTCCAATTATGATATCAGTCATTTGATAGCACTCATGAGTATCTTCTTTTTAGAAAAGAGCAGAATAAACTCAAAAGCGTCTTATCTTTCACCTAAGGATGGATCGTGCCTTCGTGAGTAATTCATCTTCAAGCCTCTATGGAAAAGACACAGGCTGTGAGCTGACAAAAACACTAAGAGGATGTGCGTACTGTGTGTGTGTGTGTGTGTGTGTGTGTGTGTGTGTGTGTGTGTGTGTGTGTAGCTTAGAGGGAAATGAATAGAGTGAGGTCAGTCCTATATTGAGCAGTGAATGGAATGATCAGGTCTTTAAAGGGCTATTGTGGGTTTATATTTGGTGAGAATAGCCATATTATCACATACTAGCTCGATTGTTCCGAAGTCAAAGTCATATCCGATGATGATTGGCTTGGTGAAGTGTGTTGATGGAAAAAAACAGAGTCCATTGCCTCCCCATCTCCAGCGCACATTGCATTGGCATATGCGGCTCACTGAACCTCAGTTTTGGCCAAAATTGAAGAGCTTACACAGAGGAAAATAAATAGGTGGCTGAATAGCAATAGCCCGTGCCCCTACCTCTTAACAGTGGGAATCTAACAGCCGTGCTGTTTCAAAATTTCAGTTTAGCTTCCGATTAAGGTATGTCCCGGTATTTTATTCCCTACATCTCTATGCTTCATAGCGCTCAAAGACTTCTGGGTAACTGCCTATTATCCGACAGTTCCACTCCACTGACCCTGCCAATAAAACTTTTCATATCCCAATAAATGAACTCAATTGCTGCATTCTAAACATTTACACTGCGCTAACAGATCATCTCGAGACCTTGGAATTGGATAAATTCATTTTTCCTGATGAATATATAGAAGGAGATTAGAGATATGATAGCTTTTCAGATTGCTGCACCCAGAGAAATTAGTTTAGCGGCCGTTTACAGAGGCTAAATTGGAACCATTAAATAGCGGATTGAATTGATAGCACATTCATTGTCTCTCCATCGGTATCACTGTAAAATCAATTAGCCGTCACTTTTTCCAATCCCAATAAAGTGTGATTGTCAGCCACGCATGGCTACAGAGAGCCTGACAGGCACTTGGAGTGGAACGCCATGTGAAAACAAATTTGTGTGCTAGGCGAACGCTGGTAAATGTGAGCTGTAATTAGCTGCGGAAGTACAATTGTCTTTATCAAAAGGCAAATGGGCATGGTATGGACTATTAGCTGGGGCTCTGGCCATCCAGAAATAATCTCATGAATTCTTTAGAAGTGCTAGAATACCAGAGCAAAGACAAAAGGGATATTTATTACTTCTTTATTAGCACTGTGATGCTAGCACAATGCGGTTTAGATGTAATGAGATGCAAGCTTAAAAATCACTGCAGATTTGAAATGTAGCGACAGAATTTTAAAGATGTTTGACTCGGCAGTGTTGTCATGATGTAATGATGCAAGCAGCTGAAAGGCATCGCGTGTGCAAAGCAATGTTGACACACCGACAGAATGACGCTCAGTAGTCATGTGATAAAGGTCGAAAGGAAAATGTATCATTTATTGGGTGCGTATAACGTGTATACATGTGTGTTATATAAACTGTATACACAATTCCACTTGACTAACACTTCACTGTTATGCAGATGATTCTTTCAAGGTTTCATTCGCATATCACCTCGAAGTATTTTTTTATTCTTACCACGTTTAGCTTTGGCTTTCTAATTAAGGATAAATATACAATGTAAATGAAATTCTTTTTGAAATTTTACTATTTCTGTAAAGCTGCTATGAGAAAATGTAAATTATTGAAACATTAATCAAATTCAATTAAACTTTCTAAATAAAAAATTATGTTCTGAAATAAATCTACTTGCCGCTATTCTCCTTGAAAAGTATCGGAAATCTGTGTGTGATTATGGGAATGTGATTATGGAAAAAGATTAGGAATAAAATAAAGTATGCTCAATATCGTTTTCTGTGGAAAGAAATCCCAAAACGGTATATACTACCTAGTTTTATTAGAAAAAAATTATTTGGAAATAAAATAAATGTCAGTCCTACCAATAATGGGTAATTGTTTTATATTTCTATTATTTATATAATTGTTCCTTTACATTATTTGTAAATATAATACTTAATAAATGTTAACCTACATCATCATGCACAATACTAATTGCTAGTATTAATATAATTAAGGTTAATCTATTATGCCTATAATAGACTATAATGATACAGTAAACATTTTATATTATTTAAAAAAACTTTTAAAAATTAAACTTTTTTTGCCAGGTTTTATTTAAAAAGAACAAATTAGTGTGCTTCCTAATGCTAGGATCATGTTTTATTTCTAATGACTGATTTCGATGAAACGCGATGAGCATGAGACTCGTAGTACGACTTGTAGTTTAATTTGTTCATGTTGAATTTGTGCTAAGTTAAATCAGTTTTAGTCATTTACAGTCATTTTGCTCCGAGTTAGTATGACAAATTGCACATCACTTTTCCACCATTATGGAAATGATTTAACTACACAACACTATGGCGGGGGGAAAGGGACAAACAATTCAGGGACAAATCGTTAGAGTCTTTAGAAAGTTAGCCATGTATACTTATACACACTTATATATTGTACAAAACAAAGGCAGTACTTTTTATTTGTATATTTCTTGGTGTCCGAAAGCTGCCTTCATTCTGGTCAGCTAGTCCCCTTTAGAAGCAAATCAAACCACATTATGCCTGTCAATTTGCCACAGGCGCTCCTGAATGTCCTCTGAGATCAAGAATTTCATCTCATTTTGCCTTCTAATGAAATCAAAATGGGACTCCTTCTATCCGCTGCCTTTGTGCCAGGAATCCTATTATCTTTACATCGTGCAAGCCTTAGTGCCATATTGGTGAAACTAATGCCACAGTTTTCGCACGCGACACATATGGACGTGCCAACATCACGAGTGGCTACACTATCACATATGCTGTGAAATTATGAAGCATGTGACATGTGGATATCACCAAACAGGCCCACAACAGATGAAGACCCGGGAAAGACCCAAGTTCCCAGCAGGAGCAGTTTGGAGAAGAACGAGAGGTTATTAATTGGAGGCTGATTGAACTGGTTGTGCGTGGAGTTGCCAGGATACTCTGCAGAATATGTGCTCAAACGTCGCAAAGCCCTCAAATGTTAAATCTTTACACTCTAAACTTCTGAACAGATCTTATACAATATACAGTACATGTAAATCAGCTTCCGTCCAAAACCCCAAAGAAAAAAATTGTACAACATCCGCAATCAATATTAAATATTAAAATACAGTAAGATTGGAATACTTGATCAGAATTCTTCAAAACATCAGTGCAATAGATTTCATTATAAGGCCTTAATATATTTCATATTAAGTTGTCAGTTTCATCTCTGAAAAATGCATTATTTAACAAAAGCAGTAGCAAATACAGTATTAGGCTGAACTAACAAAGTGTTAGTCATTATAACATCACAATAATTAACACTGCCTGCTAGAAGCATATGTGGAAATAAAATTTATCAAATCAAAATTCATTTGCTTATTATTGTTGATTAATAAAATGAATGTAAATTAATAAGTAAATTGAGTAAAATAATATGCTGGGTGTCCATCGGTTAATTAAAAAAAAAATGAACATCACATATATCAATTGAAGTATAATAAAATAAATGTGTCAGAGACACATCTTCAGATCTGAGGTTGTTTTTGCGCAGAGGTTGGCTTGCACTTCTTCTCCGGTTCACAAGACTGACAAGAGGTCAGGGCCGTCCCCAGGTCACCAGCCATCCCAACTCGTCTGTCTAGCAGACAAGGCCTTTAATGTCATCCAGGCCATCGAGGTAAAGGAGGTGAGAAGTTCTGCAGCATGCTTTTCTCACGAACCTGGATGACCCGCAGGAGATCTTTTCTGGACGGTAGCCTCAGCTCCAGTGGGTGGCCGAGCTGTACCTAGGCCTACAGGTGTGGCACAGATGCCAGTGGAACATGGCATGTTTGAGCTGGGATAGCTGGGAGTTGGGGCAGCAGCTCCCTCCTCTCAGCTAGATGCTCACATCTGCTTCCCTATTCTGATGCAGTAATTACCCATCACACACACAGAGCAGATGATGCACTCCACACCATTTGCCACCCAGCCAGGACTATTTAAGCAAACAGCTGAGAAGATTTCAATTAGGGAGCCACTCAGTAAACTGCTGTAATGATTTTTGAAATGACTTGACGGTATAGAAGGCGATTTATTTATTTATTTATTTATTTATTTATTTATGTGAATAAATTATGATCAAAAAGAAAAAGAAATTTAAAAAAACATTCAAAAGGATCCTCAATAAAGTGCTGAATAAAAAGTCATTTAATGTTGCTCCACTCGATGTCCAGGACTTTACAATTTCAGCTACCTGTGATATCAGATGGAAAGTGGAAGATAAAAAGCCAGGGACCTGGTAATGGAAATGTGTTTGGAGAGGTGCGGGGCTCTAATAACTAATTTTGCCTAATAAACTATAACCGATTTAATCTCTGCCGTATCAGGCCAAGATTTCACCACTTTCCTTTTTAATTGGCTATTTTGTAATCCTGATTCCCAGCGGAGCTGATGGTCTGGCTCTGCCTCCGGAGGGCTCGCATGAAAATCAGTTTGAAACGGTGTGTCAGTCTCACTCTGAAGTGGCCATCTGGCCAGCGTACAGGAGCGCTGAACCCCGGGGTCTCACCCAGGCAATCAGCAGCAGCTTTACAAAATGTGTTAATGCAAATTTATTAGAGATTTCCTATCGGTCGCTCTAATCTGCTTTATTATTCTCCTCAGAGCCGTCCTGTTTTAAGGACCGAATGGAAAGCAGTCTGGTTCATTCAAACAAACTTTCATACTGTAGGTTGTACACACACACATATGAGGTCAAATAAACACACATTCACATGCATGCGTATATGTATATGTATAAGACTCTCAGGGATCCTATCAAGGTTGTATGAATGTCATTAGCTTTACTTCTAATGAATAAAATGAATGAATAAAACATAAAAAGTAACAATAAGCTTGATCTGAATATGAGACTGTGCATTTCCATATGCCTGTGCAATAAACTTGATTTACATCGCTGACCCTGGTTTCTGTCTCCCATTAAAAACGATGATCCTTTTATATACATTCAGAAGACACCCACCCACACAGACACACACACATTGTTTAATAATACACAAACAAAACAGCAATAACTAATTCATGAAAGAGCACTGCATATTTTGCTCTCCTGCAGCACCAGGCATCTGAGACAATTCTGACAGAAATAATAGCTGGTCTGAATTCAAGCTGAACATATTATATACTTTAATGCTTATTTTAAAACTGAATGCATCAACAACATTTATGATAATAATAACTGCCCTCTGAACAGGCAGAAAAAAAGTAAAAGAGTAAAAAAAAAATGTTGCGTTGTCTGTTGTAATTACGATAAGTGCAAGCACAAAATTGTATAATTCGTTCAATTACGGCTTCTATTTGGACCGGACTGTAACATTATCAGTCTCACTTAATTCTGAGTGTAATTAAACATAAGCACCGGACAGCAGGATTCTCAGAGTTACATTATCATATCTACATAAGACAGGAAAAGGGATTTGTGAAAGTATGGGTGCACGGACAGAAGTCCTACGCCAGCCATTGATTTCATTTAAACTTGAAATGTTCCTTAACAAAAGCACTGGAATAGTGGATAACGAAATGGAGAAAATACATTCCCATTATTTTTAATTGGACAAGCACTTTTACTTGGCACTGTGGAGAGAGCTTTCATGAGATAAGTTAAGTGAGCTGTTCCACAGAGACAAAGCAGAAAAAAATAAAATAAAATAATTGTTTCGTATTCCGTTCAAAAAGCTAGGACTTGATTGCTTTTCTGGATGATAGGGCAGAATCATTGTAAACAATTGCCCTTTATCCTGAGCGGGCAGAGAACTTGTTCATTTGCACTTTAGCATGCCTGTGTGTATCTGCACATAAAGGAGTCTATTAGGCAGTGAAGTTATTACAGGCAGCAGTCCGTCTCCCTGTTGCTACGATAAGAGTTGAATAAGATTAAATTATCCTTATCAGCTGACCCTAGAAACAATACGAGGCTTCAGGCCAATGGATTGTGTGTTGAGACCACCAATATGACCATTTGTCAATGTGAGAGACATTTTAAACACCGTACAGTAACAATCTGGCAATCATCGTCAGGGTGACATCAGAGCAAACGCGTTCATTCAGTATAGGTAGAGAATAATGGGAAAAGCCCCTGCATTATTGCCAGCTTCTCCTGGAAGCGATAGAGCCCATCATTAATCCCAACTGTCTGTAAAATTGAAGCAATAAAAATCCACTCGCCATACATCAAATCAAGTCAGTGATGCTCCAGAACATATAAATCTGGCAAAAAATAAAGAGATTTATCAGGAGATTGTTTCAGTTAAGATTTCTGGGCACCCCCACATTCTTTTTTGTTGTACAAGAGAGAGACATTACACCCACGGCAGCGCGTGACCTCATTTGCTGAGGAGAAGAAATTTAATTAACAAGGCAAACATTGTCTGTCCCAGTGCCTCTGCTGAGACTCCAGCAGACAGCAACTGCCTTTTAATACCTGTCCAAAACGGCGTCATTACAACCTGACAGGCAGCCTTCAAAAACATTTAGTGAATATTAAATCAATGGGATCCAAGGATCTACAATATGTAGGAAGATTATGATTAGTGTGTGTGTGTGTGTGGGGGGGGGGGGGGTGTTGTGTTTTTTTTTTTAGAAAAATA
>JAOUQX010000023.1:8213190-8223592 GCA_028566295.1 Liobagrus marginatus
CAAACAAGCTTGCAAAATATTTGAACACGTGGGAAAGATTTGCTAGACTTGACAACGGGACTGTACAACAGCAACAGCGATTACAACAGCTCGTGCGCATTTTCCGACAAGCTGTAAACATTCGGCGCGCGCCCTCCCTTTCAAAATAAAAAAGTTCTTACGAAAAGAAAACGATTTTTGAGAACTTTCAGTGTTAACAGACAACACCGTACACTTTTATTGGTCCAAGACAAGAAATAAAGATCGTATGAATTATACAAATGTAAGGTTTATGCGTGTTGATTTCCTTAACGTAATATTGCTCGTGGCACGAGGAAACACGTGGTCAGAGTCGCAACACAAAGGGCGCAACAGTCCAGTGGCGCGAGACTCGTGAGTTGGTGGGGGTGGTGGTGGGGGGCCTTCGAACGTAAATACCCCGAGTCATTACACACACACACACACACACACACACATCTGCGACACGCACATCTGTCAGATTGACGTTGCGTCAAGTCGCATCTGCCGAGTTTACGCGCTCGTGGGCGTGGATATTTCAAAGCACCACCACCCTCCATCAATATCATGACAGTGAGTGTACGTGTTAGCAGTTTTGTCATGTTAACATGCTGCCTTATAATAAAGACTCTCGGGGCGGGAAACGTGCAACGCTGGTACATAACTTGCAAAGCTGCATTATGTCTAGAGTCCTTCTGTGTATTCTTTGGATTAGAATTGGTGCATATTAAAGATGCACCCTCATACAGCATGGTATATCCCAGCGGTACACTTTAGCCGTAATTTTAGGTAAAAGAGACCTTTTAAAATATTAAAAGTCACCAGTGAGAAGAAAAGCGCTTTATATTAAGAACACATTTCCAAATGAAGTTAAAGGATAAGGGGCTTCGACTGAAGTTAGTGGTTAGGAGCTTCGACTGCTGATCGGAAGATCATAAGCCCACTTTCCAGCACTGCTGATTTGTCACTGCTGTGCCCCTGAGCAAGGCCCTTAACCCCTAACTGCCTAGCTGGATTTAAAAAAATTAGATAAATATACGTAGCTCTAAATAAGAGTTCTGTCTGCCAAATGCAATAAATGTAATTAAATCAGGTCTCCCCAAATATCCACTTTCAAGAAACATATTTTGACAATAGGTAGTTCTGTGACTGGTGTTAGCCTACAGCTACGCCCTCGCAGGGAAAGTGAGTCATAAGTGGATAATGTGATTCATTTCCACAATAGCTGATAAAGGAGCTGCCATTAGCCCATTCAGAGTCACCAAGCCATTCAAGGCAAGCGATGCACTTGATTTCGGAGTTCTGTTCGAAGCTTTACCATTAATGGGAATCAATTTCACCGGGCGTCCAGTTGGTGTGTGTGATGGGGCGCTCTCTTTTTCTTGGTTAGATTTCATACTATTTTTGCTTGAGTGTCAGCAATGTGATAATGCAGTAGATCAAATGCACATGTGTGTATGCATGAGTGGTTATAACTTTGCTGTGGTTGTAGATGGTCAACAGACTGTGATGGAACTGTGATGGAGGCACTCAACCAATCTGTTTTTGTTCTGAGATGATATTCTTAGTAGGGACGCACCGATACCAGTTTCTAAGGATCGAGTACGAGTAACAATCTTTTCCCTCTTGGATTCGCCAATACCGATACTTATACCTGTATTTAAATTTTTCTGGTGATGTGGCAATTTTCCAAGCACAACACATTGAGACTAATGAATATAGAGCAGCAGTAACCTGCAGAGATTGAAAATTTTTTTTTTTAATTCTGAAATATTTCCACGCTGCTGAGGCTGGCATTGTGTCTGTCATGTGGGTCCGTGTCAGTTATGCCGTCCAAATACTGTAAATTACGTCACGTGAGGTAACGGTCGTTGGTATTTTTACGAGTATAAGTTCATGAGTTCAGTATCAGGCCCAATACAGATACTGGCGTATCCGTAATTCTTAGTATTAAAGTGATGGATTTCTGATAGGAAGGTTGTAACTTCACACTCCAGGACTGCCACAATGCCACTGTCAGGCTCTTGATCAAGGACCTTAACCCTCAAATGCTCAGTTGTGTAAAATATAATAATTAAGGGCATCTGCCAAATGCTGTAAATGTAACGTAATGTAATGAAGCACAAAGATTCATCCAATATTGCTGCTGATATTGTGGCTCAGGGCTGCTAGCATCTGCACTCATTAATGACCTTTGCATTCTGAGGTGGAAATTCTTGGAGGAGTCCCAACTCAGCATGTGTCTTTGTCACACGGTACGCCAACAGTGTGACCTCATCGTCGGCTTACTCTGACTCACATCGGTCTGTGGAGTTGACCTCCCACACCTACTGCGTCGTCTGCCTGCTTCTTTTAGAATCCCAGAGGAAGTGCTCTATCATGAGATCGACACGTGGGCTGATCACCAGCGTGGGCGGGGTTTTTAGCATTGGCCTACAAGCACGTTGCTTTGATCATCAGCGATGGCCACATGTCTCACTGGAGGTTAGTTAGATGTCTATGTGTGAGGAGTTTTGATGTTTCTCAGCATAAAACTCTTATTATGACTGTGTGTGTGGCTTGTGGTGTGATCTGCATGCGTGGGTAAACAGAAAAGGATGCATACACTGTACTCATTGTGGTTCTTCAATTAAGACATCGAAAGTGAACAAAACTGAGGTGACGGGTGGAGTAATCACCCAGATTGCAACACGGGGAACTCCAAAGTGCCTAAGCCTTTCTATTTGAGTAGGAACTCTTAACCGAGGTTTCAATATTCGCCTTAGACATCATGATCCAAACCTTCTTCTATTCTGACTAATTTCATCTCCAAGCCCAAGGGATCCTGTTTGTTGATGTGGAATCCTGGCAACTGGGGATGAGCAGGATGAAAGCAGGTACGTCAGACCGGATCGGATTCTTTCAGGATCAAATGCAGACATTTCGATTGTAATCCACTAGTGATTAGTTTTGTATCTTGGGCATGCAGCTCTTTTTGGGCCCCAGTTTGAGAAAGCCTTGTGGGGGTGTTTGAGCCATAATGAGCCAACTTCACCCTGCCCCTTTCCTGTTACTCTCACCAATTCCAGGATCTGACAGGAGTGACCACACCACGCTGTGGTTTTGGGCTGCGGGTGAGCCGTCTGGAACCAAGAACCCATTTGGGCGATTCGGTGTTGTTTATGCTCGTCAGAATCCTCCCTGTCTCATTAGCTATTGTCTGTGGACATACATGAAAAAGAGCAAGAGAGGGAGAGAGTAAGAGAGAACATGAACAGAGTATGAGACATTTAACAACCCTGGAAGGTCTGTAGTTATTTAGCAGGTCTGTGTTCTTTACACACCTGCGTCCGTGTGGAGCGTGCAGGGTTTAACAAGCCTTGAAATGTTTGCGCAGACATTTCTTCTGCGTGGTTGTGCCGGATGGAGACGTTCTCCATGTTACCCATGGGCTTGTCTTTGCTTTATGCATGCTTTGCATTCCTTCAAATCCCTGAGTCCCATGTTGATCGGAAAAAAAAATCCAAGTTGCCTTGCTTGGATATCCACCTCTCCTCCTTATCCGCAGAAAGTTCCGGCAGGCAGGCCAGCCCTTTTCCTTGTACTTTTCCTTCCGCTCTACGAAACGGCAGGATTTTCCAGGAAATGTCAGTCCGGGAGGGTGTGATTCCCTGCTGCTCGTCCTAGCTCCTACCAGTAAACAGCGTGACTCACTGCTCGGCTATGCGTTCCGTTTCCTTTACATAAGATCCTGACGATTGTGCCGCCGCTGGGCTCCTTGTAAAAAGAAAAAAAGGAAAGCAGGGAGGATCAGTTTCTCTCTAACTCCAACAAAGCTGAGAGCAGTGAAATGTGCTGGGTGCTGACGCTGACTAGCCGAGAGGTAGACAGACAGGAAACCAAGCTCCAACGATACACAAATGTTGTTCTAACTTTATATGTGAAATAGTCATCTCACGCTCCTCACTGAGACGTCGCTTGTCTAAGACAAGTCTCAAATTCTAAAAATGTCGACAGGGCAGCCACCCCGACCGTATTGCCGCCTGACCCAAGAGACGACCTTTGCGGCTGTACGATCCGAACCGTGCAATGCTTCGTTAAAATATTATTACTTTTACATGGAGAATTAACCGTTAAAAAAATCAGAACCACCCCAGATAAAGAGTAAGGACAGCTTTCAGCGCCTTACATCATCAACATGTCGTCTGAGGTTAATGGAAAGTGTTTTGGCAGTACACTGTTTCAGACACGGCTGTTTTACTTGTTGTGAAACCTGGCGCTAGCTACAAAAGTTAAACATGTGTTCACAGTAATATTATTGACTGTAACGTCCCCCTGGGCTTGGGTACAGTGACTAACATCCTCATGATAACGCCTACATGCTCGAACGCTCGTGGTGAATGTTTCCCCTTGTGATCCTCGCAGAGTTTTGGTTCTGTTTTGGTTCTTCCACCTGACGTTTTGCATCAGTGCACTCTGGGCTCATGTGCAATTACATAAACACAATTAACATGTGCTGATGTAATGGCCTGTTCAATTATATGAAGATTTATAAGCTTGGGAGTAGCCTTATATATAATGCTGTAACCCATAATACATTGAGACTCCTGACTATCACATTCATGCGTATTTTCTCTACATTCTATTCCAGATGTAGTTGTACAGTGAGGTTGAGTCAGAGACAGGGTTCTGTACAGGACACTCGAGTTCTTCCGCTCCATAACATACAGAACACAGCATGTCTACACTGGGCTCAGGGGCTTTGTGCACAGGGACATTGTCATGCTCGAACAGTTTGGGTCTCTTAGTTCCAGTTTAGAAATAATATAACGCTATAATAGACATTCTTTTCTGTAAGACACACGTTTGTGGGTGAGCTGATGAGGTGTCTGCATACTTTTGGCCACAGTATGTTTAAAGCTTTTGTAACTACATTTAGTATTGTGGAACATTGGTGAAACTGTTATCCTTTCAACAACACATTTTTATTCAAAAACATTAAACAATCATTCATCCATTATCTAGCGCTTATCCTGTTCAGGGTCGTGGGGGCGCTGGAGTCTATCCCAGTTAACTTAGGGTGTGAGGCGGGGTACACCCTGTACAATCTGCAGTTAATCACAGGACTAATACTTAGAGACAGACAACCATTCACACACACACATTCACCCCTATGTACAATTTAGAGTAGCCGATTCACCTATGCCCAATCACATGTGTTTGGAGGTGGGAGGAAACCGGAGTACCCGGGGAAAACCCACGCAAGTACGAGGAGAACATGCAAACTCCACACAGAAAGATTCTGGCCATGACTCGAACCCATGACCTTCTTGCTGTGAGGCAGGAGTGCTAAAAGAAGTAGCTCCGAGGTTTAGGTGTTACACTGCTGGTCGAAATATCGTCGGTTTAGTTCCCAGCGCCACCCAGCAGCCACTGATTGGGCCCCTGATTAAGGCCCTTAACCCTGCTCAGTTGGATTAAAAAAAAATTATATAAATGTAAAGCTATGAATAAGCACGTCTGAGAAATGCTAGAAATGAAAATGTAATAATCTTTAATTATGTAAAATCTTTTTTTCATCCAAATTCCCGTGAATGAAAACAAAGTAGAACGAGTGCATTGATGTAAACCGTAACAAGTCGGGCTGCTTTATTAACTTAACTAGAATATAACATTAAACAGGTTGTAAAACAGTTATAAGCATTTATAAGCATCTCTACTAAGACTACACATTACACTCTATATGTTGACACCTGTTTCCAGTTCTATTGTTTGTAATGAAAATCACTCGATGTATAAGAGATGAAATACAAATCTGCAAATCTGGTGGATTCTTTTTCGTGTTTTTTTTTTTTTTGAAGCATCTCAAAATGTTAGTCACTAAAAAAAAGCTCATATATAACCTGCTACTGATTTAACTACTACTCTCTCTCTCACACACACGCACACATGCACGCACGCGCACACGCGCACACACACACACACACACACACACAAACACAAACAGTAACAGACACATGAAAGTTGGTTTGTAAAGCTCTCATACATCAGAATTTGTACATGAAGTCATTAGAGATCGGATAATAAACTCTGCTAAGATCTTAAGCCTTAAGGAATCGAGCCGTTCTCTGTCTGTGCTTTCTTTTTTTTTTTTTTTTTTTAAAGGATTTTGTAACAGGCCAGGACAGTTGCCTGGACGTCCGCCTGAGGCTGCTACAAGACTGTGTGTGTTTCATTGTCTTTCTGTTCACATGACCTCACATGCCTTATGTTCACACACGCACACACACCCATAGTCATGCCCACACCTAACCACGCACAACTGATCATGTTTAGTTCAAGTTAATCATGTGTAGTATAAAGAGGGAGCGCTGGTTTAGACCAGCGCAGTTCATTAACTGTTTCACGCTTCATGCTGGTTTGTCTAGCTGAGCTGTGCGCTTCAAATAAAGACTATGTTTACTCAACCTGCGCTTGGCTCTCGTGCACTGCTTGGATCATGTCTCGCCTACCGAAGTTTGCCTTTTGGTTTAGGCGAGACGTTACAGATTTATAGACATTCTGATTTGGCCCAAGTCTTTGATTCAGCGCAGTCATTTTAGAAAAATCATCACTAATTACATCACAAATTGTTTAAAAGAAAATGAAGCCGCTGTCATTCTGTCTGAGATGTCTCACTTTCAGTTCCATTTATCCAAAATAACCCTGCTTTATGTCTCAGATAGATGGATAGGTAATGTCTCCTTGACAAACAGACAGACAGACAGACAGACAGATAGATAGATGGATAATGTCTCCTTGATAGACAGACAGACGGATAAAAAATTAAACAATCCCAGTAGGATATGCACAAATTCCAGCAGTAACTCCAATGAGGCATGTATTAATATATGGATCGTTAGTTTAATTTCGTCCAAGTTTAGTTTTTTTTTCTTAGCTTAGCGTAGCTAATTCATCTGCTTTTCTGTAAGTGAGAGCGTAAAGCATTTCGAATGGAAAACGGGGCCCCTTGCGCATGCATACGTATACGGTGAGAAAAGTCACCATGTTATACCTGCTTTTGCATATTTCTCCCCCAGCCTCCCTCCCAGGGCCCTTCCCCACGACATGTTTTTCTGTTTTCCTGTAGCCTAGCTCTCAATAGCCTGAATAAGAGCTCCAATGTTTCTCTGCTCACCGCCGATTGCATGTCGCCAAAGGCAGTGCTGAGATGGGCGGGGGGAAAAATGCAAGCGTTGTTCTGAGGAGAGCGATGATAAAAATGGCCTTGGAATGCCAGGGCTTTTCCTTTTTAGCAGGACTGAGCAAGTGAAGTGGGGCCCCTCTCTCATCAAGTCCCTTCACTTCCCTGTGCATTAAGATAAAAAGACGACCACACGGAAAAGGAATGTGAAGGAAGTTTGCTGTGTGTGTGTGCGTGAATAAAAGGGAGAAATCAAAGGTCTTGTATGTAGATCTGAGGAGTGGGGGGTCTGGAGCCCCTTCTCTCACACAGCGCTGTCTAGGAAAGTTTGCCTGATTTCTGCTAGCCTTGCAGCACTGCTCTAATATTTCTGGATGGACTTAACCCTTGGGGACAGCGCTATTTTATTTTTTCCATGTTAGCGAGAGCGAGAGAGAACGAGAGAGAGAGAGAGAGAGAGAGTGAGAGAGAGAGAGAGATCATTTCTGGATTGCAAACGTGGAGCCAAAATACAAGTCATGTTGTCATCTCTCATGCATACCACACTTGTCTTCCCCAAACTTTAGCTATATATGGTCTCGAGAGCTGTCTTTTTTTATTACATTTTCAGTATCTGATTCTTACCATAATTAGTTTTGCGCATCGTTATTTTGATCCGAATAAAATGCACGACCGGGCCCATTTAGGGACCTACAGTAAGCTAGTGTTCCAGATGGTATGAATCAGGACCTGAGCGTATTCTTCAGTATTTTTATTTTTTTTGCAGTTTATTATTGATGCTGAACCTGACCGAGGATGCCCAGCCTCTGTGTTTGATCCCGTCATGGCCAAACCATTGGGGTGGCGTTTAATGCATTGCAGGTGTGCTGCTTTATTCAAACATGACCAAAGAGTGACTAAAAGCTTACTATTGTAACCACGACATCTGTGCAGGAATGGACGATTACTGGTGGCACGGGACCCCATTATATCTTAAAACAGTTCTCATTTCAGTCCAATATTGTCAAAGGTTTTTAGGATGATGTGAACAAACATAAGGAAAGCAAAGACCTAAGCAGATAACATGCATTCCCTGGCAGGAAGTCATCTGACACCAGACTGGAATAGCTTTTTTCCTCGGAATAAAGAAGCAACGATCGCTCGTCTTTAATAATCATTGGACGAGAACGTTGCTGCCTTTGGTCTGAGTCGTGTCCTCACTAATGAGGTATCACTTATCACATTTCCACTTTTAAATCACATTGTTGGCAGAATTGTCCGGTCAGCACCCTGAGCTAAATATAACTGGGAGAGTTAAATAAGGGCATAAAGCAAGCTAGGAAAGCCCAGTGAAAAGAATCCTGTCGCCCTGTCAGCCCAAACCTGATAAAGCTCATTGTGTAGAAACAAAAATATAACGGTGACTGTGTAAAGGAAACTATTTGTAGTGACACAGTGCCTTCTGGAATGTTCAGCATATTGCATAAACAAAGGAGTACAATATCGTACGAACATGCTCCCAGAAAAAGAAAAAATAGAAGTTGCATGACCGTTGTCTGGTGTCATGTGTTGTTCTCTATTCAGCCTGACGTAATGTTTATGCAGTAAAATAAACTCATCAGGGACTTTCATTTGACTGTTTGAGTTCAAGCTATAAAGGAACTACACCATATGGACATGTGTTTTTTTAAACAAACTATTCCAGATTTAGTCTCACTCTTCCTCCTAGAATAACATCCACACTTTCCAGAAGACTGTGGGGATTAGTGATCATTGACACAAAATAGTGTTCTTGAGATCAGACACAATAGTGTTAGTGAGATCAGACACAATAGTATTAGTGAAATCAGACACAATAGTGTTAGTGAGATCAGACACAATAGTATTAGTGAGATCAGACACAATTGTATTAGTGAGATCAGACACAAAAGTATTAGTGAGATCAGACACAGTGTTAGATCAGACACAGTGTTAGATCAGACACAATAGTGTTAGTGAGATCAGACACAATAGTATTAGTGAGATCAGATACAATAGTATTAGTGAGATCAGACACTAATGTTGAGGTGAGGAGGTTCTGGGGTACAGTCGATGTTCCAGTTCATCCCATAGGTGTACAGTGAGGTTGAGACAGAGACAGGGTTCTGTACAGGACACTCGAGTTCTTCCACTCCATAACATCCAGAACACTGCATGTCTACATGGCGCACAGGAGTTTTGTGCACAGGGACATTGTCATGCTGGAACAGTGTTTGGTCTCTTATTTCCAACACAGAAAAACGTTCTGTGACTTTGTTGCTTATACTTTGGGGAAACAGTCTAGCAAGACACTTTTGTGCCAGAAGGCATGCATCTTTCATCTTCAACAACTTTCATAAAGCAGCATATAGATGAGTCCATGATTGGCATGCCATTTATCCGCTAACTGTTTAGCATTGGGGCAAAATGCATTTAAAATTCAGTTAAAAAATCTGATCATCAAATAATTCAGAGAAAGTTTAGCACAACATGTTAAAATATCTAGAGACACCACAAGATTCAATATAATTAATTAGGGTATAGGGTAAATATAATAATTGGCTAGTTTTTCAATTGCTGTCATTTGATGACATTTGTCTTGGGCGGCACGGTGTCAGAGTATTTAGCACTCCTGCCTCACAGAAAGAAGGACATGGGTTTGATGCACCCAGGGTGTGTCTCTGTGAAGTTTGCATGGTCTCTCCGTGCTTGCGTGGGTTTTCCCCAAGTACTCTGTTTCCTCCCACCTCCAAACAGATGTGATCATGTAGGTGAATTGGGTACTGTAAATTATCCATAGGAGTGAATGTTTGTGTGAATGATTAGCTGTCTCTAAGTGTTAGCGCTGTGATTAATTGCTGATTGTACAGGGTGTACCCCACCTCACACCCTAAGTTAGCTGGGAAAAACTCCAGCGCCCCCACGACCCTGAACAGCATAAACGCTAAATAATGGATGAATGATATTTATCTTTAACATGCATGCAAGTTGTTGTAAGATACACTGCACCTGTGTTTGAACCTTTGTTTTACTCGTTTTAGTTCAAAATCAGTGGAACACAAACAACACTCCAAACATGTATACTCATCACCTATAGTGTTTGAATGTTATTTGTTGCTTTCACATTTTGTCAGCCCATTTCTGCCAGGACCCTGTTTATTAGTGGAAAGTGTGTGTGTGTGTGTGTGTGTGTGTGTGTGTGTGTGTGTGTGTGTGTGTGTGTGTGTGTGTGAGTGAGTGTGTGTG
>JAOUQX010000023.1:8257782-8270316 GCA_028566295.1 Liobagrus marginatus
GTTGATGAGTTTCAGACCTAAGGGGAACGGGAAGTCAGCAAAAATGGAGGTCAGGATGACATTTTTGATTCTAAGGGGAACAGAATCATGGGATCCAAGGGGGTTTCTGGTTTTAAGGGAAACGTAATGTAGGGTGATGTAATGGTCCGGAAACACGGAAATCCGTTTTGGGTTCTAAGGGGATTTCAGAAGAAAAGGTAATGCTGACGAGGTAAGAATTTGGGTATTTAAGGAAAGACTTTGTCAACGGGAGATCAGATGAAGAAGAACTTTGGTGTGATTTGCGTTTGCTGTTGGAGGGTAACTAGACAGAGGGTTAACCAACAGAGTAAATCTGTATTTTCTTTTAGAGATCTCTAAACAATATTCTGAAGTTCAATAAAACTACTTTTGCTTTTTCCTCAAGAAGGCTCGACGTGTGTCTCATTTTCTAGGCAGGTGTGCCTTGCTTGGACCGCAACATTAGAATAAGAACAACTTAAGAAAAATTGTACGAAGTAATATTTGGGTAAGACCCCCAGGCATGATATGCGTGGCCAAACCAGAGTTTGGCGCCGACATAGTGGAGTCCATGCCTCAAAGGGGCAGGGCTATTTAGGCAGCAAAAGGGGGACCACCACAATCGGTGGTCATAATGTAATGCCTGATCAGCGTATTGAATCTGTATAAGATTGTGGCAGCCCAGTAGACCCTTTTTTGTGCATGACATTAGAATTATTTATGCTAAAAGCAGTGCTTCAGGCTATTCATAAGACAATGCGATTTTGCACCCTTGTTAAGGAAACGTGTGAAATTATTTCATTTTAATTCATTCAGGCTTTTAGCACCAAACAAATCTGCAGAGAGCAAATTTTCAGGAGAGTTTACTTTCAGCACATACACAACTGCACTGACCTATTAGCATGCTGACAGTTTTCAAATGAGTGCAAACAATTATTTTTCAAACCCAGCACCCAACAGACCCCTATGAATCAATTTGTTCTTTAATGAAGCTTGGTTAGCGCGACAGGCTAATCTTCTTAGGAGGAGGTTAATGGACACATCCAATCTTGATTAAACTCGCGCCTCAGTCAGCATAACACGTACCCTGTGTTAATTAATCGCCTCAAAAAATAAAAGTACTTCACTATTCTGGGATTTCAAATGCAGTGTGCCGTGTGCTTGGGTAAGGGAGAAGGGGACAATGCAGGTAGCTTAGCTGCAGAGCTGTAGTTATGCTGCTAGCGGTCACGCAAGTGTAGGCGAGAGAAGTTGACGATTTCAGTGCAAAGTTGAGAGCATAAGCCAGTTTCTCAGCATGAGCCTCGGATTGGAAACTAAATCAGTCATTTCAGTCTCCAGTGAACTGCCAAAGTTCCTCGGATGCACAGTTCTGAAATTTAAAGCGACGAGAGTTCATGGTCCACGGCACACAATTTCGATGTCATCAAGTCAGCACGAATCAATCCTGCCCAAGTCCAGAGAAAAACAATTATTGCACACCAAATCTGGGTTTTAAATGAAGACACTTCATTATTTTGGCGGCTTAACGGTACTTTTAACATTCACCTTCTGCAGCAGGATAAAATAAAATACAATCTCCCAAAAGTAGCTATTCTAAGTGGCCTTCTTTGGCCAGCATCACTAATTGGCAGGAAAAGAAAAATGCAGATGAGCATTTATGTATCTTTTTTTGTTCGCTGCCGAATGAACACTTTTCAATCTGTTGTTCAGGCTCTGCGCCCTGTGCTTTGGATCACTTTGATGCCAGTGTGTGGGCGGTTTGTGCCTCGGTTTGCTCTCATCGAGCTTGTGCCGTGCCATATAGTGTTCTGGAGCTGCTCTGTTTCATGGGTGAGGATGGAGAATGAAAAGCATGACCTGGGGGAGCAAGCAGTGGGTGGATGGTTTTGGGGGAAAATTAAGAGAAAGGGATGTGGGGGAGTGGGTTGATGGTGGTGGGATCCTGGCAGATTGTATACAGACAGTTGCAGACTAGTGGGCATCCTGATGGGAAGGGGTCTAGAATCATTCCAGCACAGAGGAGACATCACTGAGCTGATGCAGGAGTGGAACTTAAAACCGCCTTTCTTCTTCCCCTCCTCCTTTTCTTCTACATCATGCTTCTTCTTCTTTAATAATCCACCGCTTGTTGTCAGGCATTACAGCCTAACATACAGAACAACGTGCACATTAATGTTCCATATTAAAGCTGGAATATAGCGGAGATGCATTTATTGCTCCTGCGCTTTGTTGCTTGAATCACATCTTCTACCCAAACTACCCCCACACACTACCATCCACCCACCCAGCCACCCACACACACACACAGTTTATACACACACACACACACACACACACACACACGCACACACACACATTTGTGTACCTTACTCTCCCTAATGTTTCTGCGCTGCACATAGTGAGTATCTCATAAACAACTAAAGACATTATGCTACCCAGAACACAATCATATGATGTTTATGTAAGGAGCCGAACCGGCTCCCATAGTGTCCCATCGGTGCATCTAACGTAGCGATGCCAACAGTGCAGCAATAATTAGCAAGCGCTTTACCTCTGTAGCATCTTTTTCCTGCTGCGTAATCCTAAAAGGATTATACTACAGATTGCAAGAAGGTTCGAAGGATGTCAGATGGTTTAGCAGCTCTTCTGCTAGTCACCCATGCAACCTGTCGGATCAGAATGCACCCTCCCTCCTCCCTTCTCTCATGCACGTCTTTCCTTCTTTTTTTGAGGCCCCTGATTCGCAATTGTCCCATGCACAATGAGAGCCAGCCAGAAAGCACGAGTGATCACAAGCACACTGTTAGAGTGAGAGAAGGCAGCAGAAAGACCAGCGACAAGGCTGACAGGTGACTCAAAAGCAGGAGCGCAAACCATCATCATTACACAAGCAATCAACGCTGAACTTTGCCTCGTTCTCCCGTTCCCTTTGCTACCCATTATGCCTTAAAAACTAACGCGCTGCGAAGAAGAGAAAAAGAGGCATGCAGTTATTTATTTGTACTTTTTTAATTCTAGGTGGTTTATAGAGAAACAAACATAACACACACACACACACACACACACACACACACACACACAAAAGACACAACAGACAAAACGCCATGGGAAATGATCAATGTTCGGTATCAGCTAATAAAAGAACTAGCTTGCTTAATTAGTACATATTTTGCATACATATATATAATACATACATACTGTACATATATTACATAATTAGTGATGCTTTAATAAGTGGTAGCTCATTGGTTAAGGTGTTGAACTGCTGTTCAGAAGATTGTGGGTTCCATTCCCAGCACCACCAAGCTTCCGCTGTTGGGCAAGGCCCCTTAACCCTCAACTGCTCAGGTAGATACTGCAAATGAGATAACTGTAAGTCACTCTGGATGTCTGCCATACGCTAGAAATGTAAATAAAAAGTGTATTAGTCTGAGATCAACTAAAATGTGTCTGACAAGTATGACAAACTGTTTTTAAATTTTTATAGAAATGTAGAAAAGGTTATCTGTAGCATACGAGGACTGTGGCCTGGACGTCCGCCTGATGGCGCCAAAAGACTATATGTGCTTTTCACCGCTTCACTCACACGCACGCGCACAGAGTATACTCTCACGCTCATTGCGTAACCACGCGCACCTGTATGTGTTTTCACGCTAACAAGCACCATGTTAAATAGAGGGTGCTGACTCAGATCAGCGCTGTTTATTGGTTGTCTGTATGTGATGTTCAATGCTTCTAAGCTACGTTCATTCCTGCCTGAGTTTGGGCACTTTAATAGAAGACTATGTTTTGTAAACCTGCGTCTGGATCTTCTGCACTGCTCGGATCACGTCTCGCCATCCGAAGACAGCCCTTCAGATGTAGCAAGACATTACAGAATAAAGCGCCGAAAAATGAGATCCAGCAGGTTATTTTGGCACTGCACTTTGGAGGAGAGGTGAGCGAGAGAGAGAAGCGGGAGCGAGTGGCCAAACGAAGCCGGAAGAAGTGCGGACGCAGGGGAGCGCGCGCTTCATGCCAGTACACCGAGCAGCCGGCTTACACGTATTACGAGGACAGCTCTGATCACGAATGGTTGATGCGTGAAGTGTTTGGCCAGGCGAGGAATTGGAACAAAAGCCCGAGTTCGGATCATTACGGACTCGGCACATCTGTGTCTCTCCCAACCCCACTTTTCTCCCCACCTCCGCGATATGACTACGAGGAACAAAATCTCACGGATTATTATGCTTACTAATTTCCGTCTGAGTCACCAGCTCGCCGAAACTGCCGCACCCCCCGAGCCAACGGTCCTGGAGGTTGAGCGGCAACTGGCGAGCTTGATTCAGGGAGAGCGAGATGAGCAGGAGTATATCACTGAGTTAATTGAGCGGGTGACACCGGCGAAGCTACACAGAGAGGACCTCAGGGCAGTGTTCTGGAGCGGACCGAACGAGCCACACCTCTCCAGCCTGACACCATACAGGTATGAGCATACACCCCACGCTCTAATCAATATGTTGAGGTCTTTCAGTGCCGAGCCGACGAGCTGCAGCAACCACGCTGAGCGTCTTCCAGAGCCGGAGCATCTTCCAGAGCCGGAGCGTCTCCCAGAGCCGGAGCGTCTCCCAGAGCCGGAGCCTCTTCCAGAGCCGGAGCGTCTTCCAGGCCCTGAGCAATTTCCAGAACCCGACTATGTTTATGACTCTGACTGGGATTCCAAATCTGGCTGGGTTTCTGAGAGTGACTACATGTCTGAGTCTGATGGTCCTTTGGAGTCTCTTCCCGAGTCTGACGGTCCTTTTGAATCTCTTCCCGAGTCTGACTGTCCTTTTGAGTCTCTTCCCGAGTCTGACGGTCCTTTTGAGTCTCTTCCCAAGTCTGACTGTCCTTTTGAGTCTCTTCCCGAGTCTGACTGTCCTTTTGAGCCTCTTCCCAAGTCTGAATGTCCTTTTGAGCCTCTTCCCAAGTCTGACTATCCTTTTGAGCCTCTTCCCGAGGCTGACTGTTCTTTTGAGCCTCTTCCCAAGGCTGACTGTCTCTCTGAGACTCTTGCCGAGCCTGACTGTCCCTCTGAGTCCCTTCCTGAGGCTGACTAGGTTCCTGAGTCTCCTCCTGGCTCTGACGGTGTTCCTGGATCTGACGGTGTTCATGAGTCCTCCTGTGTTCCTGAGCCTGACCGTGTTCCTGGGCCTGACTGGGTCACAGAGCCGCTTGGGGTCAAAACTGGACCGTGTTTCCGAACCTGACCATGTTACTGAGCCTGACTGGGTTACAGAACCTGAACATGTCCCAGAACTCGGCCATGTCCCAGACCCCGACTATGCATCTGAGCCTGACGATGTCCCTGAGTGTGTCTGTAGGGGGACCCTGTCCCCGCCCCGCCTTCCAAGGTCATTGAGGGTGTCGTTTCGGCTGCTGCTGGGCATCGGACGTTGCTCCATTCCCAAGCCCAGCCGACGACGTCGCTCGGTCCCTCAGCTTGCCTGAGGACGATGCTGCTTCTGCCTACGAGGCGGAGGACATTGCTCGGTCGATTCCTTGGCCACGGACGTTGTTCATGCCTCGCTCCCCCCTTTGGCCACAGCACCCCCCTCTCGCCGCGTAGACACAACCAGAGATGACCTCATGCTCGCCGGGTCTGTCACTCCCCCCTCTGGCCTTGCCGGTTCTGTAGCGCCCCCCTTTGGCGCCTCCGCTGTCCTCATGGTCCAGGCACTGTTGACCTGTGTCCCTGCTTGAGTCCCCCGGTCCTCCCCCATGGCCAGCTGTAGGTTTTGGGTGTCTCGGTTTGCGCACCCGGAGTGTGCGCTTAAGGGGGGGAACTGTAGCATACGAGGACTGTGGCCTGGACGTCCGCCTGAGGGCGCCAAAAGACTGTATGTGCTTTTCACTGCTTCACTCACACGCACGCGCACACAGTATACTCTCACGCTCATTGCGTAACCACGCACACCTGTATGTGTTTTCACGTTTACAAGCACCATGTTAAATAGAGGGCGCTGACTCAGATCAGCGCGGTTTATTGGTTGTCTGTATGTGTCACGTTCAGTCAATGAGCAGATTTGGATCCAAGTGCAGGAGTGTTTAATGCACAGACTGACGCTAGGTACACACAAAAACAGAGGCACTACAATAACAAATGAGCAGACATACACTTGAAACATGGCTTAACATATGGACAACAACATTTAGCTATCACATGGACATCAACAGTTAGCTAGCACAAGGACATCAGCAGTGGGCTTATACAGGAGCAACAACATTGAGCTAGCCCATGGACATCAACAGTGAATCCAGACATGGACATCGACAGTGGGCTTATACATGAGCAACAACAGTGAGCTATCCCATGGACATCAACAGTGAGCTAGCACATGGACATCGACAATTAGCCAGCACATGGACATCGACAGTTAGCTAGCACATGGACATCGACAGTTAGCGAGCACAAACATAAACAGTTAGCTAGCACATGAACATAAACAGTTAGCTAGCATGCAGACAGACGCACAACAGATTCGAAATGACATGACAGCATAGAAACAATACTTTACGCCCTAGCAAAGAACACACACGGTTTATATAGGCCATAAACAGGAAGTAGTGCGCAGGCCACATGACCGTGCTGAGTGTTTGGGCAGAGGCTCCCTCTGCTGGTGGAAGTGAGGTACTGCCGTTACAGTATGTGATGTTCGATGCTTCTAAGCTACGTTCATTCCTGCATAAAAGACTATGTTTTGTAAACATGCATCTGGGTCTTCTGCACTGCTCGGATCACGTCTCGCCATCCGAAGACAGCCCTTCGGATGTAGCGAGACTTTACATTATCACACGGAGGTCTGTATAATTTTTTTTTTTTTTATTGAATTTATTTACATAACATCCATTCATCCATCCATTCTTTATTTAGTGTTTATCCTGTTCAGTGTCGTGGGGGCGCTGGAGTCTATCCCAGCTAACTTAGGGTGTGAGGCGGGGTACACCCTGTACAATCAGCAGTTAATCGCCGGGCTAACACTTAGAGACAGAACCATTCACACACACATTCACTCCTATGGATAATTTAGAGTAGCACATTCACTTATGCCCAATCACATGTTTTTGGAGGCGGGAGGACACCGGAGTACCCAGGGAAAACCTGCGCAAGAACGGGGAGAACCTGCAAACTCCACACAGAAACACCCTGGGTGCAAATTGAACCCATCATAACAGCCAAATGACTTAGTATTACTTATTTAATTTCATGTGTATAGCATAGTTTTAACAGTGAACCCTGTCACAAAACTGTACATGTACATGAATTACAAAGTTCAAGATTTTTGTTTTCATCTTTAATGATTGAATCAGTTTTTATTTTTTAATTGAGACTATTGCATTATTAAAATGGACATATAATAGAGCATGCATTAAAGGTGAACACAAACCAACATATGGACTTCTGACTGGGGTAGGAATGAAATAATAAACAAGAAGCGGTAGCTCAGTGTTTAACGGCAGGGTACGAGATTTCGGAGATATCATACTACTGATCAAATGCTTGTGAGTTCGAACCACCAACCTGGCACTATTGGGGTCCTTAAGCTTTAACTGGTCAGGTGTAGAATTTTAAATCATTCTGGAGTCTGCCAAATGATGTAAATAAGTTAATAAATAACACAATAACACGATTGCTGTGCAACTTGCTGTTTTTTTTAGATAAAAAAAATATATATATAAATGCTTTTCAAACTTAAAATATGGACAAAATAACAAAAAACCTTTTAGTGTTAACCAGTGCGCATATGAACATTTTTTCAATATAATTTCCTCCACAACACCAAATGCTTATGCATTTACACATCCTGTAAGTTGTGGTCTCTCCACAGACAACAGAAGCTTAAAAGTGCTGCTTTTTGATGAATTTAGACTTAATTAGTCCATTGCAATAGCTCACACTTCACTGTAACCCGTTTAGATATTGCCAGGTGGTAGGCAGCGTATAGTGGGAGGTTTTAAGGTCCGGCCTACAAACGAGTGAAAGGGGCACCTGCTGTTGAAAGCCTGTATGTCAAGGCTTTTCAGTCAGGTTCATTGTGGCTGGGGATGAAGGGGCTTCGTTCAGTAGCCAGGGCTAAGCTAGGGGCACATCGTCCTGGCTGGAGCTCTTTGTAGCTATTTTTTGCGGCAGTGGTGTGTTTATCCAGACAGCCCGGTCAGAGGATGTGTGCTTCAGCACCTGCACACTTGAGTGACAGATGTCTTTTTTCCCTGCTGAGCTAAAGCTCTTACAGCTGGCTCTCTAAAGTAAAGACATTAAAATCTTGTACTCAGGTACTAAAGTGTGTGTGTGTGTGTATGTGTGAGGTTAAGGGGGTTCGGTGATGCAAAGCATTAAGGAGAACAAAAATCTGTCCTTAGAATGTTAGCACAATAAGAATCTAAATGTATTTTATTATCTCCACAGAAAGCTGAATATTGTAGGGTTGAATTTCACTTCGGTGTGGAGATGGATAAATTTCACTTCAGCCTTGGAGCGGAACCACAGTCTCCACCCACTCCAGACAGTGTCCCTACATATTCAAATCTATGCAAATGAAACGCCTACGTAATGAACTGCTGCCTCTCAGATGGTGAACCCAGTCCGGCGATGCTCACAACCAAACATGTGTTTATGTAAATTATTGAATCACTCAAACCTCAAAAGACCACTTTGGAAAGTTTGCTTTGCCTTCGTTTACTGAAAAATGTGCTCATTTAGAGTGCAAATGCTTTGTCTGTTCTGTCATTTGGTTGAGGCAGATTTGTTACTCAGACTTTTGCTTTGCATCTGCATTTCTGACAGCCCAGTGCAGTGGCTTCGTCTGCCAAATATCTGCATGGGCCTGATAGTAAAAGCCTTAACTCTTTCAATTACTGTTAGCTGCTTTTTTGAGGAAACTAAATTCTGCTTAGGTAATGAAACGGTGCAGGCCAGAAATGTCTACGGGGAATTATTTATACTCACCCTTGACACTTACTACTTCTATGCCTGCTATGCTTGTTGCCCTAATGCTGGCCTATTTCCATAAATCTAATGGGAGGCTTGTGGAATATTTACAGACAGACAGACAGATAGACAGACAGACAGACTGACAGACTGATTGATAGGAGGTAATAATTGAACAGAAGCTTCTATTCCTAGAATATAATCAGCATGTACTGTATGAACAATACTATATACATGGATTTGTCTAATCAAGTTGCACAAACATGCATGCAAAAAAGAAATAATAATAAACTCACAAATAAATGAGTACTTCTATTACTACTGTAACGTGGAAGCATGCGTTCATTGTGTTTGTCTGCATGTTGTTCCACATGCTTAGCTGCCGCACACACTGATTACCACGTCGCAAACACCTGTGTTCATTTATGTAGAGTTACCATGCCTTAGTTAAAGCACATGCACCTGTGTTTAGTTAAGTACCAATTATTTGTTTGGATAAAAGAGGAAGCGTTGAGACCGCTCGACGCAGATCGTTGTTTGTGTTCCCTGAAAGAGGACGTGTTTATGTTGAACTGTGGACTACAAATAAAGAACCATGCCTAAGAAGTCTGCGCCTGTGTCGTACCTGTGTCCCGGTTCGCGTCTCGCTATCCGGTGAGAGCCGTTCGGAGCGAGTTCCACATCACAACTACTACTAATACTACTAGTAAATACTATTACTACTGCTACTACTGCTAAATACTAATACTATGTAACGCTACTGCTGATCCGAGCCGCTTGCTCGAATCGCCGGCGTTGTAGCGCTTACCTCAGGGCTTGCCTGGGCGAATACAGGTTGAGAGCGTTGGATCCAAATGCAACTCCAAATAGGCAGCAGAGTAGCACAATGTAGAGGTAGAGAGTCACGATGCAAAGGTATAAACAAATCCTTGGAACGATGGTAATAATCCACGTGAAAGATACAAAAGTCTAGGTCCGTAATATAGTCAAAGGTAAGATACATAAATCGGCTGAGAATGTCCACAATACAATAATTAACGAGGAGCTAGCGGGAGAGGTGCTCCTTATATACAGTCTGCCTCGATTGTGAAAGATCGCGACGCCATCTAACCCGGAAGTGACGTCAAACCAAACCGGAAGTTACTAAAACTCCGGTGAACGGCATCATGATGATACAGTACCCCCCCTCCTATGGAATCCTCCAGGAGTCCTTTTCCTTGGGCGACCCCGGGGTCTCGGGGCAGGTCGGTTCGTGTGAGACGTATGAAAATCCATAGTTAAAGATGGGTCCAGAATGTCCTGGGAGGCCACCCACGCCCTTTCTTCTGGGCCATAACCCTCCCAATCTACCAGATATTGAAGTTGACCCCGCCGTCGTCGAGAGTCCAATATCTCCCAGACCAAGTACGCCGGTTCACCGTCAATTTCCAGAGGAGGAGGCATAGTCCCTGTACCCACCGGGTTATCCGCCTCATGGGCTGGCTTGAGAAGCGACACATGAAAAGAATGAGCGATTCGATAATGACTGGGAAGCTCCAAGCGGTAAGTCACTGGGTTGATCCGTCTTAGTACTTTGAAAGGCCCAGTGTACCGTGGGCTGAGCTTTTTACTAGGGAGTTTGAGCCTTAGGTCCCGTGTGGAAAGCCACACCAGCTGGCCTGGTTGGTAGTCCGGGTGAGGTCGGCGATGGCCATCGGCCTGGATCTTTTGATGATGTATTGCTCGGCGGAGTCTAACGTGTGCCCCCTCCCACACGCGCTCGCTCCTATTCATCCAGTCCTCTACTGCCTGCACCTCCGTGGGTTCCCCTGACCACGGGAATAGCGGCGGTTGATATCCTAGGATACATTGAAAAGGGGTGAGGCCCATTGATGAATGAGTAAGTGAGTTTTAAAAATGAAAAGTTTTAAAAAATTAAAAAGTTTTAAAAACCTGGAATTGATGCTGAGCCCCCTCCAACCAGTGTCGCCACTCTTCCAGGGCTGCCTTGATGGACAATAGCTCTTTATCCCCATTGTCGTAGTTAGCTTCAGCTGGTGATAACTTACAAGGGAAGAAGGCGCAGGGGTATAGGCGGGGGGGCATCCCATGACGATGGGAGAGAACGGCTCCTATGCCTCGATCTGAGGCGTCTACCTCCACCATGAACGGTAACTAGGGGTCTGGGTGTCTGAGTATATGTGCCAAAGTAAAGCGAGTTTTCAGCTGGTCGAACGCCTCCTGGGCCATTTCTGTCCATGCCAACCGTTTGGGTTTGCCACGCAGCAGGGATGTTAAGGGTGCCGGCACAGAACTGAAGGCACGAATAAACCTCCGGTAAAAATTCACAACCCCAAAGAATTGTTGTAGCTGTTTGACTGTTTTGGGGGCCAGCCATTCCAAAACTGCGTCGACCTTGGTCCTGCCCATACTGACCCCTGTGCGGTCGATGATGTACCCTAGAAATTTGGAAGCTGTGGTATGAAACTCGCACTTTTCTGCCTTTATATATAGCTGGTTCTCCCGCAACTGGGTCAGTACCATCCGTACGTGGTCCTTGTGCTCGTGCTCAGAGCACGAATAAATGAGAATATCATCGATATAAGCAATAACATATCTTTGAAGCAAGTCGCGTAGGATCTCGTTAATAAATGCCTGAAAGACAGAAGGCGCGTTGGCCAGCCTGGTATTCATAATGTCCTTGCGTGGTGACAAACGCCCTCTTCCATTCGTCCCCCTCTCGAATGCGAATTAGATTATACGCGAATCGAAGGTCTAGCTTGGTAAAGATGCGGGCCTCCCTTAGTTGTTCCAGGGCCGGAGGGATGAGCGGTAGAGGGTATCGGTTTTTGATTGTAATAGCATTAAGAGCCCTGTAATCGATGCAGGGCCGTAGTCCTCCATCCTTTTTATTCACGAAAAAGAACCCAGAAGCCGCCGGGGAGGAGGACGGCTTAATAAAGCCCGTAGTCAGGGCGTCCCGCACGTAATCCTCTATAGCACGTGTGTCTGGGACTGACAGGGGATACATTCGACCCCGAGGGGTGGTGGTATTCGGGAGCAGCTCAATCGCACAGTCCCATGGTCGGTGTGGAGGAAGTGCTGCTGCTTTGTCTTTGCTGAAAACCTCCACTAAATCAGCGTAGGCTGTGGGGATATTCTCCGGCAGCGGATACTGTGACACGCCGTAACTGATAGCGCGCACTGAAAGCGGAGCTGGTAGACTAAGACACTTATTGAAACACTGGGAGGACCAGCGTACAAGTTCTTTGCTTCTCCAGCAAATCAGGGGGTTGTGACTGACAAGCCATGGATATCCTAAGATGATCGGGTTATTGGGAGATTTGATTACATGAAAAGTAATCTCTTCCATATGGCAAATGCCGATGGTACATTTCATGCAGTCTGTGATTTGTCCTGTGCCAATGGGTGAGTTATCCACGGCCGTGACTGAAGCTGGTGAGCCGCGGGTGCTAGTGTTGATTCGTAGCCGCCGTACCAGGCCGTGGTCGATGACGTTGGCGGCCGATCCTGAGTCCACTAACGCTGTAAGAGAGTGCCAACAGTTATGTATGAGTAACAAGATGGGGACTATTAGCTGGGCC
>JAOUQX010000023.1:8369469-8387843 GCA_028566295.1 Liobagrus marginatus
CACTGTATGTTGTACCACGTATAATGTACATGTGACCAATAAACTTTGAACTTTGAACTTTGAACTTTGAACTTTGAACTTTGAATAGAATATCACTGTTTACAATGAAATACTATGTAAAATAAAACAAAGTGGTCTTGTAACTTTTTAATGCCAATATTATTCCTAGTAGGCTCGAAGTACTGCTGAAAAACAGAAATGCTGCTTAAAAATCATGAAGCTTTCGTAAAGTATTGAGTTTCATATGAGCCATTAGGGATCACTGTGAAGTGTGACATGACAAACACATTCAATGCCAAACATTGACACAAAACAAAATTAGAGGTGAAAAAATGACATTTTTCAGCAAAAGCATATTTCAGTCTCTGTTATATACACGTTATTTTAAAAGCAGAGATTTATATTTTTATTTTTGTGTAGATGATACTGTCACGCCCTTGGACAATATCCGGTCTGCCATCAGATGGCAGTTTCGAGAGACCGTGCAAAACAGGCGTGTACTATGTGCTTGTGTGTATGTGTAATTCCCACCTGTTCTCTGTCCAAAGCACACACGCCTGCAAACCTTCACCTCATCACCACCCAGAGCATAAATACCCTTCACTCCTCTCCCTCTGTGTGTGTTACTGTCGGTGTCTTGTGTTACACGTTACTGCATGCTGGTTTGTGCTTGGTGTTTGGAGTATTTGTGTTAAGTGTGCTTAAATAAAGAAGCATGTTTTCTACGAATGCGTCTCTGCATCGTTACTATCGCACCTCCGCTAACAAGCCATCACAGAATGGCACACCCATGAAGATGCAGCAGAGAGCTGAGGATCCGGTGGAACCACTTTGGCTGTTCTGCTGGGATACCTCACCTGATTGCGGTCAGCGCCGGGAAGCTGCCAGGTCCCGCTGGCTGGCGAATCACCCCTTGAACACAAAGATGCAAAACCTCACTCGGAGACGGGCTAAAGAGAAACCGGAAGCACACACACCACTCTGGGAAATGCCACCATTCGTGTGGATGGATGAGTCGGACGGGGAAAAGGATCTCTCCATCAGCTTGAATCATCTCCGCCGTCGTAACCTCTGGGGGAGGTGGCAACACGTGCGGCGTGAGGAACACAAGACAAGCTGCTGGTGAGTCCTTGCCACTGCACACTCACAACAGGACCGATGGACCCGCTGATGAGAGTGAGCACAGCACGGAGAAGGTGCCTTCGCTGGGAGAGCTAGCTCAGACACAAGCGCTAGAGCGCCCTGGCATGCCAGGGAGAGTGTGAGGTGGAAAGCTACATCAACAAGTTCCTGAAACTGGCACCGCTCTCCGGTCTACCTGAGAAGGACCTCAGGGCGCTGTTCTGGTTTGGTCTGCGTGAGCCGTACCAAACCGAGCTAGTGCCAAACAGGTATTCACATACACACCGCTCTAATCTGTCTTCTGAGGTCCTCTAGGAAGCAACGTACCACCACCGAGGGCGTGCCAGAGCCTAGGCCGGGTCTGGAGACTACACCACCTGCTCCAGCTGTCCGTCAGCCACTGCTAATGGCCAAAGTTCTCGACCAGCCTCTCCGGGCTCCGAGATTCCAAAGACCAGTGGCTCGGGTACCTGCCCCTACCACGCCGGAGACTCCGCCACCTGCTCCAGCAAAACCAGAGACTGTGTTACCTATTTTTTTATCTTTCTCTCTCTCTCCCTCTGTGCTTGCCCTCCACTCCAGAGCCCAATATCGGTCCTGAACCCGCGCCAGCACCCAATTACGGTCCCAAACCCGCTCTAGAGCCCAGTTACAGTCCCAAACCCGCTCCCGAGTCCAGCCACAGTCCCAAACCCGTTCCAGAACCCAAATACAGTCCGGAAGCAGCTCCAGAGCCCAGTTACAGTCCAAAACTCACTCCAGACCTCTGTGTCCCTCCATAGTCAGATAGCAGCAAAGAGGGAGGGTCAAGCCCCGCTCAAGGCCAAAGTGAACGCTGTTATGGCAACTACTCGGCCAAAGACGTCGCTCCTTCGACAAGCTCGGTCGCGTACCTCGCTCGCCTGCCCACTCAGCCAGGGATGTCACTCGGCTGGCCCACTCGGCTACGGACGTTGCTCAAGCACCCCACTCGGCTACGGATGTCGTTAGCTTCTCGCTCCCCGCTCTGGCCTAGCCGACTGATGGGTAATGGGGCTATGTCATGCCCATGGACAATATCCGGTCGCCCGCCAAGCGTCAAGAGACCGTGCAAAAAGGGCATGGACTATGTGTTCAAGTTAAAAGTTTATTTGTCACATGTACATCATACATAGTACAACATACAGTGAAATGCTTTGAAGACTGCCGAAACAGAGAGAATAGTTCATTGTTCGGGTGGTTGAGGTCTTTCCTAATCTTCCTGGCCCTGGTTAAGCAGCGTTTGTTATAGATGTGGTGCAAGTCAGGTAGTTCAGTGCGGATGGAACGTTCAGCCGATCGTACCACCCTCTGTAGAGCTCATCTGTCCGGCTGTGTAGTGTTCCCGAACCAGGCTGTGATGCTGACCGTCATGATGCTCTCAACGGTGCAGGTGTACAAAGTCCTGAGCACCTGAGAGGGCAGTTTAAAGTCCTTTAGACATCTGAGCTGGAACAGACGCTGCCGGGATTTCTTTACTATCTGGTTGATGTGACATGTCCATGACAGGTCTTTTGAGATATGGACACCAAGATACCGGAAGCTGTCCACTCTCTCCACTGGGGCCCCATTGATGATGAGTGGTTGGTGGTTTCTCATCTCTCGCTTTGAGCTGAAGTCCACGATCTTCTCCTTTGTTTTGCACCATGTCTCCAGGGTTTTAATCTCCTTGAGGTAGGCCGTCTCATCGTTTTTGGAGATCACACCCATCACAACTGTGTCATCGGCAAACTTTACAATATTGGTGGAATTGGAGTTGGCCAAACAGTTGTGTGTGCACAGTGAGTACAGCAGGGGACTCAGAACGCAGCCCTGGGGAGCACCAGTGCTGAGAGTGAGTGTTGGTGAGGTGTGTTTTCCTACCCGTACTATTTGTGATCTGTCCATAAGGAAGTCAGAGATCCAGCGACAAAGCGATGTGTCGAGTCCCAGGGCCTCCATCTTGGAAGTGAGTATGGAGGGGATAATGGTGTTGAAAACTGAACTGTAGTCCACGAACAACATTTTAACATAATTCCCTTTCCGATTGTCCAGGTTTGTGTGTGTTGTGTGTGTATGTGTAATTCCCACCTGTTCTCTGTCATAAGCACACACACCTGCAAACCCTCACCTCATCACCTCCCAGAGCATAAATTCCCTTCACTCCTCTCCCTCTGTCTGTGTCATTGTCGATGTTTTGTGTTACACATCACTGCATGCTGGTTTGGTCTTGGTGTTTGGAGTACTTGTGTTAAGAGTGCTTAAATAAAGAAGCCATGTTTTCTATGAATGCGTATCGGCATCGTTACTGCCGCAACTCCTCTAACAAGCCGTCTCAGATACTAATGTGAATTGATAGTTTTTTATGCATTAGAGCAGGGGTTCTCAACATTTTACAACTCATGACACAACAATGGGTGTTTAAAAACATTCTGAGGACCAGCATTCCAAATATTATCTTATTAACACAGAATAACAAAAAAAAAATGCAGAAAGTACAATGATCTACACTTCTGTTCATCTGTTATGCCACTGGAGCAGACTAGGTTAAGTGAAAGCATCTTCACTTGGCTTGAGTTTTTTTCACCCTATAAATTCATAAGAACAGTTAGATAATTAGAATATAACGAGATTTTCAATTAAAAAATGTAATTTAAAATGAATTTGGGTAGTCCACCACTGCCAATAATGTGCACCAGATCGTGCTTTTAAGCCCACTAAAGGGCCACGGACCACCAGTTAACGTTATACTAAAATTGCTTGACAGGAGACCTGATACTCAACGTTATTGTAACGTGCACGGACAGCAGAGCATTTGTTTCATGGGGTCTTTGTGTTTGTGTTTGTATTTCACATGCTCCACTGTTTGCACACACGCACACACACACTGAGTGCCACGCCCACAGCTTAACCATGCGCACCTGAGTTGAATTTAAGGTTCAGTTAGTTTTTGTATAAAGGAGCAGGCGCTGATGCAGATCAGTGCGAATCATTGTTTGGTGTAGCAACATTAAGTTTAGTTCATGGATTTTGTGTGTATGCTGAGCTGTGGACAGAAAATAAAGATTATGTTCAAGAAGCCTGCGATTGCATCTTACCTACGTCCCGGTTCGCGTCTCGCTATCCGGACCGAACCGTTCAGAGCGAGACGGCTACAGAATGATTCGCCTTCAAAAAAGACGCAGCAGACTTGTGCAGTATGGCTGGGAAGCTTCACATTGAGCGAGCAAGAAAAGCCAGTCAATGGTATAAGGCTCTGGGTCAGTGATCAGAGGGTTGGGGGTTCAAGCCTCGCACCAGGCAAGCTACCATCATTGGATCCTTGAGCAAGACCTTTAACCTCACTTGCTCCAGGGGTGCCGTTCGTTCTGGCCGACCCTGCGCTCTGACCCCAGTGTTCAAATTCATATGCTGGGATATGCAGAACAAATACATTTCACTGCATGTATGTGATAAATACGATCTGAAAAATGAAATGTCAGTAATCATTCAGGTCTTCAATTTTTTATATATATTTTTTATGATAGACTCCAGCGCCCCTGTGACTCTGAAAAAAGGATTAGTGGCAGACAATGGAAGGATGGATGCACAATAGGCTTGGTGCTGATGCTGTTGTTTATTTAGTGCTAGTAATGGCCAGATTATGTTTTACAGATTTTTAAGGTTCATTGAAAAAAATAAAAATAGTACTGTAGCTCAGTGCTGAAGTCAAAGCAATACGGGGGTGGTGGTGGCGGTTGCATGTTGTCTTTGTTTTAAGCATATTTAACTCACAATGTCTCAAGCTTCAGTTCAAGAAGCTTTATTGTCGTTACACCATATACAGCTGTTGCAATACAAAGTGGAACGAAACAACGTTTATCCAGGACCATGATGCTACACATAACACAGTCACACAAAACAACATCAGAAAGTCACATAACACAAAACAGGTCAACACAGAGCTACATACAACAGAGTGCAACAAGTACAGACAGTGCAAAACAAATAGTACATGCAATATACTACGGGACAGATACCTAGAACATAGAACATAGAACATAGCGACGATGGTTGTGCAACATATGGCATTGTACTAAATAATGATAGCAGCATTTAAATTAAACTAGCAGCATTATTTAGCACAGTAAAGTGGCTAGTGTAAACAGTAGCAGCATTGAGTAATGGAACACTAGATGACGTTATGAAACAGTATTGCAGTGACGTTTTATATTTTTAGAAGTAACAGTTTGTGTTAAGAGGTTAAATATCTGATTTCTTTCTTGTTTCCTCCTGGATTTTCCATTGTATCCCCCAGTCAAAGGACATACTTTGTATGCTGAATAGCATCACTAAAATGTGTATTAGTATAGTAGTGTGTTAATATGGTGTAGTGTGTTAGTATTGCCTGTTGTGTCATTTAATCACCTGAGACCCTGAGCCCTGAGTTATTTGATATAGACTCCAACCTCTGCATATCGCCATGCAGGAAGTGCTACAGCAAATGGATATATAATTGGATAGATGGATAGGCACAATGTTCAAAAGATAAAATGTATAACTCTCCCAAGCAGCACAGATTTCTTTCAAACTTGACATTAACTTCGTTTACTTAGTGATACGGTCATAAATGTTCATCCTCAAATGTGACCTTTCGAAAAAGATTCTATTAAGGCCTGAGGCTTCCAGTATCCCTGCACAAATAAAAGAAAAAGGGGAACCATCATGATACGACAAGCAGTAAACATGAAAGACAATATTTAAGAAAAAAGTATTATTAAATGAGTTTGAACAAATGAACATTTTTTTAAAGACACTGATATCATTATTTAATAACTTTTAAAAAAACTTTGAACTTTGAACATTGAACTTTTAATAGCTGGGTTATGACCAGAAAGCAATAGTGCTGGAATGTGAAGCTAAAAAATGAATCAGTGGAGAAAAGTGTAAGTACAGTAATGTAATTTACCAAAACTTGCAAGGCTTCAATTTCTAAAGGTAGCAGTTCGTGGATCAGTTACAGTTACTGTATGTGGTTGGTTTTGTATATACAAAAAATCAGATTGTTAAGATCCACCTGAAAGAGATGCCGTTGACGTGAATGTGGTGTGTATAAAAATAGGCACAAACCCACTAGATAATAGAAGTGACGTGCTGCAGATAAACAAGTAAACATCTCGTATCGGTCATGAGCGATGAAGGCTTGCCCCGCACTAAAGAGTGGAGCTATGAATTATTCTATTATTAAAGTAGAATATAATAATTGAAGATCTGAATGATTACTGACATTTTCAGATCCTATTTGTCACATACACCGAAATGTTTTATTCTCTGCATATCCCAGCATATCTGTCAGAATACACTGGGGTCAGAGCACAGGGTCAGCCAGAACAAACGGTGTCCCTGGAGCAAGTGAGGTTAAGGGTCTTGCTCAAGGACCTAATGATGGCAGCATGTCTGGAGCGGGGCTCGAACCCCTGATCCTCTGATCACTGACTCAGAGCCTTATCCACTGAGCCACCACCACCCTAGGTGTGGCTGAAGGTGTTGGAGAGTGTGATGTATTAGGCGGGCGATGGTTCATTTGCAGCCGTCCATCACAATTAGCACGGACAGGGATTGATGAATAGGTCTGAGACGATAAAGCAGCTGACGCCTGGTTGTTAAACCCAGGATCTGGAAGGTCCCACTGAGGAGAAGCGAAAACCATCTATCAGAGCATGCATATCAAAGAACCATCACACCGGAACGAAAGAGAGACGAATCCGTGCCCACGCAGGTCATGTAACGTTCTGTTCTGGAAACCTTCATGGATAATGAGTTTGCCTGTTGCTGTTTATCATTGGGGCCTCCTTTCTATTCTCCTATTCCTGACAAATGCCTTTCTGTTTCACAGTGAAGGGAAATAATATGAAAGGGAAAGTCAACTGTAGCCTTCTTCACGAAGATAAAACACTTTTCACGCTTTAATTACGTCCGCCTCGTAGCTCTACGTGTTTGCTTACCGCTGATTGCCGAGGTGAGAGCTTGTTAAAGGTCTTTAGCGGAACTTTAAAGGCTGCTCCAGAAAGATAAAATGCTGTCCCTAAGTAAGGGTGCTGAATTGAAGTCTTAATTTGCAAAGGCACAATAGTTTGAAAAAAAGTTTGAGAACAGTCATGTTCAGTCATCATCGATACTGTGACTCAGTTTAAAAACATAAAAATTTGTCCCCGTTGGTGATTGGGTCACAAAACTATACTACATGTACAAAAGTATTGGAACACCTGACCATTACATAAATATGTGTTTTTGAACATCCTATTCCATTTGTAGTGAGATCAGACACTAATGTAGAGAAGAGGATGTTCTGGGGTACAGTCAGTGCTTCAGTTCATCCCAAAGGTTTTCAGTGAGGTTGAGACAGAGACAGGGTTCTGTGCAGGACACTTGAGTTCTTCCGCTCCATAACATTCAGAACACAGCATGTCTTCATGGAGCTCAGGGGCTTTGTGCACAGGGACATTTTCATGCTGGAACAGTGTTTGGGTCAGTTTAAAACGGCAGTGTGTTTCAGATTATTATTATTTTTTTCAGAAACAGTTTGGGGTGTCCTAGTGGAGTGTCCACAAACCATATAGAGCCACATCGAGTGGTATTGGCAAACAGTAATTAAATGACAGTCCTAAACGTTATGAGCAATCATGGACATCCTTTTCTTCTGTGCCTTTGTGTCAATATATCAAATCGTGCAATCTGCTTCTTATGGCATAATGATTGTTGTAGAGTCTAATTTTCAGTCAGTTGGGTGATGTTTGGATGTGTTTGTGTAACATCAGCCAAGGCTCCTCTCCAGCAGAGGGAGCCCTCACCGGAATACTGAACACGACTCACTGCCACATCACTGCCTGCCACATCACTTCCTGTCTGCAGACTATTTAAGACATATGTTTTCCTGTGTTTGGTGCGAAGTATTGTTTTGCTAAACCCTGCGTAAGTCCTTGGGTTTCCCCATGGCTGCTTTCATGCTGTCTATGTTTTGTGTAAACCTGTTCAGCTCTGTCTGTGCTCTGCAAACCTTAGTGTTTGTTTTGCTAGCCATTGTTGTGCTAGTCATTTTGTTTGTAGCTAGTCCAGTTTTCGATTTGCTAGCCGTTGTTTTGCTAGTTATATTGGATCTAGCCCAGTCCTGCATCTATGTATATGAATCTCCTGACTCACATGCACAAATTAGATTTACCATGTGAACATAAAGACCTCCTGCAAATGGATCCTACTACATCTGTGTCTGTGTAACATCGCGATGCCGGTCACCGGAGTATTAACCACTTCCTGGTTCATCGTGACGTCACTTCCGGTTCAACATGGCGTCGCGAACTTCCACTTCCGGGGCAGGGTGTATTTAAGGAGCACCTCTGCCGTTAGCCTAACGCTAAGTATTGTATTGTGGACATTCTAGCCTATTTATGTATTTCAACCTTGACTTTACTAAGGACCAAGACTATTGCATCTTTCACGTGGATTATCATCATTGTTCCAAGGATTTGTCTATACCTTTTCATCGTGACTCTCTACCTTTACTTTGTACTACACTGTTGCTTGTTTGGAATTGCATTTGGATCCAACGCACTCAACCTGTGTTCGCCCAGGCAACCCCTGAGGTAAGCGCTACAGTCTGCGAGTTCGTTACAGTTTGCAAGTGGCTCCACTTTTATAATCATGCTGTTTGCTAAATGTCAATTGATTGTCACTACGTATGCTTAAGGAACATTATCTTCAATCTTTTGTTTACTGAAAAGACACTTTCTAAGATGTAAATGCGTCAAAACAGTCATTGTTAGACTACTTCCATGATGTCCTCCAGTCTTCCACTGTCTGTTAGCAATTTGTCCATTATTTTTCCCCCACAGATCATTTTATCTGCAAACACAACATACCACTGAAAGAACACAACCTTGGAAATATTGTACAGACACACACAATGAAGCATATTCCTTAAACCTGTACATGTACAGGTGTAACTGTACACAAGGTAAAATTTTAACAATCCAGTTAAAGCTTTGTACTAGATCTTACAGCGTACTCTTGCTGTGTAAATGCAGAACTAAGCGCTTATAAAGGTGAAATTAGCATATTTTGCACACGTCATCAGGAAGACTGCTTTATCCAGTAAATTATATGCTTCTTTAGTCGATCTGCTTGAGCAACGCATCTACTGTACAGCTGCACAAACTCACATGCAAATGAAGCATTTTAGACAGAAAAGTATGCTTGTAAAGATCACCCAAATCGAGCGTCGAAGACTCCCGTTCGGCAGACTTCTGCAGTCTCCACAGAAGGCTCACACAGGTTGTGAATAAAAAGTAATAACCGCGTTTCATCGTGAATAGACCTCGATTTGCCGAGCACTGTATAGTATGTAATAAAAGTCTGAATAAATCCGCATCTTAAACCACGTCAAAACTGAATAGCTAGAGAAGCTATTTACATAGTAAATAGCTTTCTTCTCCCCTGCCAGCCTCATTCACACACCACGGCTACAGCTTGGGGTTTCTGGCTGATTGCAATTGACTCCTCTGAAGTAGCAAGAACAATAAAATCTAATGACAGGGCCATCTCCAAAATATTGTGCGGAGTCAAGGAATTGAGTCTAGGTTTATACATTCAAGGTCTCTGTGTGTGCCAGACGCTTTCCCTCATTTCTTTAGAGCTGTCGAACTATGTTGATGTTTTTTCACCAATAGGTGCGATTACATGAAAATTGTATTTCAATAAAAATCGGTTTAATAGTCCAATCTGGATGAGAATGCTCCATGTACACACCTTAATCTGAATATGTATGATTGAAATTTCATTCTGGTTGAGAGAGGTGGGATAACCCCCTGGGGTCGGCCTTATCGCCCACGATAAGAACTAACTTTTTTTTTTTATCAGTGCAAAAGACGAAAAATACTCCCTCGATTTAAATCATGGGATCACCCTAACCCTAACACCAATCAAAACTTTGAAGTGTCTATTTTTTGTATACACTCACAATAAAAACAATATCTTGTGCTTTTCACCAAGTAAAAAATAAAAACAATATGTTGTGCTTTTCACCAAATAAAAAAATTAAAACGGCATGCATGTTTTGCCATGATTCTGTTAGCAGAGTCCAGTCTGAAACGCGTCGGAAAATGAACTGAAAGTTACTGAATAATTGTCACACAAACATAAAACATACGTCTATGGAAAACGTAGAATGTATATTTTTAAATGCTGTTAGTCAAATCGAACACAAAGATTGTCAGTTTATGTAATCTGTATGAAACCAAACCGAGGTGCAGTCACCTCAAATTTTACTTCATTATTTTTAATGCGCTGTGGTAGCCCCGCCCCCAACGCTAGTCACATGCTACATCGTTTGGGCTTCACGTGAGGAACAAAGTGAAGAACAATGCAAGTCTTTTCACAGCATTTCACCTTGATGGCTGAAGATTACTTAGTGGGGGAGTGTCTTTAGTCTTCCCAGGCATGAATGACATAAATATTCATGACTTTAACAAAAACACGCATACAGCAGTGCTGAAACAAACAGTCACTTATAAAGTGTAAATTATTGTGTAAAGTGATTTATTATAGTGGTTAGAATGGTTTTTACATCATTTTAAAGTAGACATTCTGGCCGACATGACTAATTACTCAAATCTCTTATTACAAACTATTTAATACAGCTTATATGGCCTTATTTCAGTAAAAAATGTTTTTTGCAAAACTCACTAACCTTGCATAGTATTTTTTTCATGAAATGTAAACATGTACATACATTCTGCTCACATATTATTGTAGCTTAGCTTGTGCTAAATAAAAATAAAATACATGTTGGCTAATAGTATGTTATAAGAAGCTCAAATAAACACAAATGTTAGGGCATGTCAAAACGTCTCTTAGGCCCCAAAACACACTCGGACCTCAGAGGGTTCACGACCCAATCAAATGAAAAAGTCTCCCATGTAAACATGTTATTCCGAATACTTCTAGTGTACGTACTTCTGCACAGGCCTAGACATGAGATCTTTTCTTGAAAAACATCAAGTTTCCTGCCGTGTCATGCAAAATTTTGTTCCGATTCCAGCGCCCATACTCACAAAATATCTTAAAGCTAAAAGTAGCTCATAACTTGTTGATTTAGGAGAAAATTAATAGTAATAATGGGTATATCAGTCCTACATGTAGGACTCCAAAATATTTTGCTCTAAGAGTATTTCACAAAGTGTTTTAGCACTAAAACTAGTTCCTAAATCTGTGTAATGTTAGGAGCAGTGTAGAGGACTCCTAAATCACTAAGACTGAAACACAAACTATCCTAAAATGGCGGTTGGTGGCAATCTGCCTTGGAAAATAAACATTTTTGAAACATTTGATGATAATAAGCTTTTATATAAAGGTACGGCATTAATTGCGAGGGGATTAGGACTGAACTTGTCAAACAATGAGATTCAAGACGAGGCAGACCGAAAAATGTCACAAATTAGCGTTGCCACATGTAGTCAACGGCTTGGAATAGATAACGTCTTGTCAACAGTCAATTGGAATGTTTTAATTGGAATGACAAAAAAAGAGCACATGTAAAGCTGTCTTAGCATTTAAAAATATAAGGTCTTATGATTGTTATACTTGAGCATGGCAGTGGGAGGAGATAATTATTCCCAATGCTCACTCTCTCTGTCTCGGTACCTAACACCACAAAGCATGCCACAATTGAGGAAGGGGCAAATGACTTCTAATTGATATCAATAGGGAATAGGGAAAGCACAAACTCGATGTGGTTGTGTTCAGGGTCAATGAAATTGATGCTGACTCAGGGACCAACAGATATGCGGAATCCTGTTTGGTAAGCAAGGCAAAACAGAAATCCGTCTCATCATTGGACGCACACTGTAAAGTCTGTTGAAGCGTGAGCGATGTTAATCAAGCTTGTGGGAGTCTCTTCTGTAAAGTACTTCAATTAAACCATCTGACCATCACAATCACCATCACAAATAAAGTGAACGCTTTCCAACTGCTGTTAAAAATGATAACTTAATAGCAGAATATGGATGCAAATCATAGTTTCCTATAAATTAACTAATAAAGGTGTCTTTTGGTGTTCAGTCTAAACCCATTGGCGCTTGAGCATCAGCCAGCCATAGATAGGCAAGTTCCGGAGGAGAGGGAGGAGACTAAATCCTCTTACAGCGTGGCAAGCAGAACGTGCGCTGCATGACAAAAAGACCCTATTTCGCTTTCTGCTTTCATCCCTCAAGTCCTCCATCCATCTTTGAGACCTTTCTTAAAGAGCCAGCCTATGTTGTACCTTCACAGATCTCAAACAGCAAATGCTAATCTAATTTTAATAGTCTGGAGGAGATGTTTTTAACAAAACTGAAGCTGTACTTTTTTTTTTTTACTCTACAGAAATTGCCATATGATATAAAAGCATTCAGTTTTTAATTTCAAGTTTTAAATGCTGAAAACGCTTCAGCCATCCATCCATGGGAGTTCAGGAGCATAAAAGTGACCATGCTCTCTGGTAGGTAATGGTAGCCTACTCTATCCTCCTGGTCATGTGCCGAGGAAGTGCATGGGGTATATCGGTAAATGATTGCTAAGGATGGAGTCGCTGACGGTACTTTAAACTTTGGTATGTGGAAACAGGTAGATTGCACTTTCCTTCAAGTGTGTTATGCTGTTATTCCATAACCCATTCATTCACTATCTAGCTGTTATCCTGGTCAGGGTCCCGGGGGTGCTGGAGTCTATCACAGCTAACTTAGGGTTTGAGGCGGGGTACACACTGTACAATTGCCAGTTAATCGCAGGGCTAACACTTAGAAAAAAAACAACCATTCACAAACACATTCACTTCTATGGACAATTTAGAGTTGCTAATTCACCTATGCCCAATTGCATGTGTTTGGAGGTGGGAGCAAACCAGGGTACCCGTGTAAAGCCCATGCAAGCATGGGGAAAACGTGCAAACACCACACAGGGAATCGAACTTCTCGCTGTGAAGCAGGAGTGCTTGCCATCTTGGGTGTCCAGTTTCCTTAAAATATATAAGGATGCATTTGCACATGATCTAGCAAAAAAAACCAAAAACTGTCATATGCCTGGGCTTAAAATGTTAAATCCCTTGTACAATTGTAATCCTGGGGTAAGAAAAAAAAATATATATATAATTCTGGGCATGTAATTTTGGATTAAAATGGAATGGTTTCTATTGTAAAATTGGCTGTTCCAGGTCGAAACAAGAAAAATGGCCATTCAACAATGGCCAGTATTTTGGACATGAAATAGAGCATCGCTTTATTGATTGGTTTAATGAGTGCAACCCATTTCTATATATGCAACTAGTAATGAGAAATAAAAATGCAAGATCTATATGCAAATCAAAACCAAAAGAAAAAAAAAACAAATCACTTGATCTCTGTAATCACCCTGTGACTCAGGGTTTATGATTTAATTTCTACTTGGTTTTCAGTCTGATGTGAAAAGTAAATTAGCAGTGCTCCCCATAATCCATCGAGCTCAAAAAATGGGGTGCTTTCAATTTTCTGTGGTATAGCATTGCTATGAATACAGAGCTAAAAATCAATTGGTAGATGCCCTTTTTGTTAGACTTACATTTATCTTATTTAGCCAACTGAGTAGTTGAGGATTAAGGGCCTTGCTCAGGGGCCCAGCAGTGCCAGCTTTCTGGTGTTAATAATTGATCCCCCAATCTTCTGATCAGCAGTCCAACAATTTAACCACTGGGCTACTGCTGTGATGATCGGCAAGCGGAGTTGCGTCAGTAATGATGCCCAGACAAACTCTTAACACTAAGCACAAACCAACAAGCAGTGGCGTGAAGCACGAAGACACTGACAATGACACACACAGAGGGAAAAGAATGAGGGGTATTTATACTCTGTGTGGTGATGAGGAGAGTGTTTGCAGGTGTGTGGGATCAGTAGAGAGAACAGGTGGGAAGTGCACACACATGCAAAAACATAGTCCACGCCTGTTTTGAACGGTTTCTCGATGCCGCCATCTAGCGGCCAACCAGATATAGTCCGTGGGTGTGACAGAGCCCCCCCCAAAGCGCGCATTCCAGGCATGCCAAAAGCTTCCATCGTTTGCCTTTGGCGGGCCATGGGGGAGGCCCGGGAGATTCTGGTAGAAACCCAGGCTGCCGGGTCGAAGCCGTGGGCTGCTGGTGGTGGGGCAGATGCCGTGGACCTGGGCCATGCGGATTGTGGAGTTGCAAGTGAAGTCAAAGTGAGTGGAGCGACGGTAATGGCAAGGCCAGAGGGGGTAGAGACAGAGCTGGCGAGCTAAAGATCGTCGCTTGGTGTGTATATGAGGTGAGGAAGCCAGTGAGGCCAGAGGTCTGTAGAGGACCTCAGAGGTTTTGTTACCAATCCTAGTGGTGAAATCTCACTGGTCACTAACGATGAATCCGCAAGAGATGAGACACAATCCTCTCTGTCCACGAATTCACCCAGCCACTCCACCAGAGATAGATGCTAGCCAACGTGTGTCAGCCAGAAGTTTCCAGGCCGCAGTCGTACAACGAACCCGCTGTCTGTCCCTTAAGCTGCTCGACAGAAGTTGAATTCCGAATCACAGTTAATAGCACCGAACAGTTATAAAGGTGACATTCTCGGATTAGCCGGTTCATCAGAATATATCCAGATAACTTTTTCCTCTCCGAAGACAAACTGTGCTGCACTGCGTCACCTTCTCTCACCGTTTTTCCATCCTCCCTCTCCGGATTGGCTCTCCTTGGCTGTCAATCATTTAGCAGAGTCCCTATTGGTCAAACCCCATCTCCCCATCCCAATAACACCTAGAATACTTGAACATATTTTATAAAATAAAATACATATAATAACGAACAAATAGCCAACAATAATAAACATATTCACAGGGCTACAGTTACATCAGTTGTTTAATGATTTCAGTTTTGACAATTGATTTAATTATGCGGATTGCTCTCAGCAGTTTAACCAGCACTAGAATGAAATCCTACATGGTCTTTTTACAGTGGCTTGGTTTGGCTAATCATTAACTGAATCCTTTTCTTAAGCATTTACATAAACTAAAGTAATCTTGATTTTCTGAGAGCTTGCTGTGCAAAACAGTCTGTGCCCCTGCTTCTTTGGCGTCACTGTGCTTTAGGCATTAGCATGTTCCTAACATCAACTGATTTTTTTTCTTGAAATTTGAAACCATGTAACTCTCAGCTATACACAAAGCACTCACTTTCCCCCAACCGCCCAGGCACCCTTTCAACCGTTAAGGATTTATTTCCCCTCACTAATGTTGTTCCATGTTACTTTAAGGTAGTTCACTAGCATCATTGACTGCAGCTGTTGTGAAATTGACAGTAAGCTGCTTACAGTCTGTCCTTTGTGCGCACAGGTCAGAACGATGAATTGTCAGGGCTCAAGGAAATCCGGGCTCTGAGAGTCCCAGAATAATTCAAAAGCACACAGAGCAGATGAAGATAATTGTAATTCTGGAATTTTTGAAGTCATTAAATATGTCAACGATTCTGTTGTTTATTTTTGATGTGAAGTTTGTAATGAAGCTGTAGCTGTATCCTTCGCTGGGTAACGATAGCAAATTTTTACATTCCCTTTAAACAAACTTTGACCCCCTGATTCTGAAATGTCCCAGTTTCTGCTACATAGCCATACAGACTTAATTCATTCCATCGTATCCTAATCTTAATACACTGGAAAAGGCCTCTCATCTCCTTTTTATTCTTAAGCTTACAGGACTTTCTGTACACTCTCCCACCTTCTCATCGCACACGCCTCTCTATACAGCTGCCATGAATGCTTCCTCTGCCTTTCCTTTAGTAATAAATTGAACTGTTCACAGGCCCAAAAGTCATTCAGCCATACTTGGCTGCAATTTCTTGTTCCACCGATTATTATAATAAGCATGACAATAATCAGCGGAACTGGAAACCACAGCTGGCTGAAGGAGTTCTTAGCTTCTTTAAAGAAAGAAATCTGCAAACTATATCAGCACTTCCCAACTGCCTTCCCTTCACTCAATTACAGTGATACCCTCTGCATAATATGATAAATCCTGTATGATAAATCCCCTGACAAACTTGACAGCTTTCTCTCTTTCCGAGCCAAGAGTTATCTCTGATCTCATTTGGAAATCTAATGCATCGTCCTGCCTGCCCAATCCAACCCCTAGTCTCCTCTACAGAAAGTGTCTCTCCGTCATCTCTACACCCATCTGTCATCTCATTAACACATAACTTCTTCTCATAATATTACTTCTGCTTCCAAAACGGTTCCTGTTACCCAATTCTCAGGAATCCTGATCAGCACCTTATCTAATGGAAGAAGTACTGGCCCATTCCTATAAGAGCTTGCATTGACGGTGTATTTAAAATTACTGTAATAAGGTGGATATAAAAAAAAATCCTTCACATGGCTAAAATAACTAAAACGCAAGATGAATGTCCGATCTTTTTTAACCGTGCTGTTATGTAGCAAGCAACAAAATAGAAACATTTCTCCATAATTGAAAAAAATAATATAAATATTTTAGAAATAGAGAAGAAACAAAACTGTTATGAACTGGAGACGAGAGGAAAGGGAGCCACTTGCAGACACTCTTTAATGACAAACAATGTCAATTCAGCCCCACCACCCCAAAGTGCGGCTCACGACACGTTAATATGCATCATGACCTGGGTCCCTAAGTTCAGTAAGGGTCTGATCAGGATGGGGTGAAGGCCAGGAATGTGGCGAAGCTCGCAGGACAGGGAAAAAACACAGTGATCAGGTTAGCCTCTTTGTCTAGTGGGGCTTTGCTGGACGCATCTGGGCTAGCAGGACTAGGGGGTTATCAGGGTTAGCATTGTTATGCTGCTAGCACCTTTGCCATCGGAGAAGCAGCCCCTATGGGGCAGTTAGGCAAAGCGACATCCTCCTGACGTGGGGTAGTGTTCTTCACAGAGCTGGCCAGCACAGCGGACTCGAGAAGGCAGGCAGGTAACACAGCAGACAGGGCATGCCCGGTGGGTGGGGCGGCAAAATCAACCGATGTGGAGAGCAAGGCAGCAGGCTCATCCACTGACACAAGGTTTCCCAGCCGCCTCCAGATACTACAGAGTTGCTAAATCAGGGCCACTAACAGTAACTAACCACAAACAGTAACATATCCCACACGCTAACAGTAATATATCTCACCTACTAACAGTAACATATCGCACCCTGTAACGGTAATATATCTAACCCGCTAAGAGCAATATAGCCCACCCATTATCAGTTATATATCGCACCCGGTAAGGATAATGTAGCCCACCCGTTAACATTAACATATCCCACCCGCTAACAGTAATATATTCTAGCTACTAACAGTAACATATCCCACCCACTAATGGTAATATATCCCACCAACTAACGGTAATATATCTCACCAGCTAAGCATAATATATCCCACCAACTAACGGTAATATATCTCACCAGCTAAGCATAACATATCCCATCTACTAACAGTAATATATCCCATCCACTAACAGTAATATAAATCACCAACTTACAGTAATATATCCCACCCGCTACCAGTAATATTTCCCACCCACACTAATAGTACCATATCTCACCCGCTAACAGTAACATATCCCAGCAACTAACAGTAATAGATCCCACCCGCAAACATTAATATATCACACTCACCAACAGAAACAGAAACCACCCACTAACAGTACTATATCTCACATACTAACAGTAATATATTCCAGCCACTGAAAGTAGCATATCCCACCTGCTAATGGTAATATATCCCACCCACTAACAGTAACATATCCCACCCCTAACAGAAATACATCTCAACTGCTAACAATAATATATCCCATCCACACTAATGGTAATATATACCACCGCTAAGAGAAACATATCCCATCTACTAAGAGTAATATATCCAATCCACTAACAGGAATATAAATCATCCACTTACAGTAATATATCCCACGCACTAACAGTTCTATATCTCACTGACTAACAGTAATATCTCACACCCACACTAATAGTAACATATCTCACTGACTAACAATAACATATCCCACCCGCTAACAGTAATATATACCACCCGCTAACAGTAATATATACCACCCGCTAACAGTAATATATACCACCCACTAACAGTAATATATCTCACTCACTAGCAGTAATATATCCCACATGCTAACAGTAATATATCCCACATGCTAACAGTAATATATCCCACATGCTAACAGTAATATGTCCCACCTGCTAACA
>JAOUQX010000023.1:8405770-8417007 GCA_028566295.1 Liobagrus marginatus
TACACTTTCTTTCTCTCCCTCACCCCTATTTACAGTAAACTTTCGGTCAGTCGTCAAAGCATTTCACTGTATGTTGTGCTATGTATGATGTACATGTGACAAATAAACTTTGAACTTTGAACACTCACGCATTCAATCACACACACACACCTGTGCACAATTAACATTGATGAGGGTGCACATATTAAGACCTTAACCTTGATTAAAGATGTGTTCACAACCTGTGTCTGTGCCTTTTGCACTGCCTGGATCGCGTTGGGCAAACCTGATGAAGTCCTTCGCTTCGCCCAAACCTTCACAGAATAACTCGCCATTTTTTGAGGCTCAGCAGGTCACCTCTCTGAGACACAGCCAGCGCCGGGCAGGAGATGGATCTCGCCGTGGCAAACCCCGCCTCACATTGGAGCGGCGGAGAGGAAAAAGACAGAGAGAAAAAAGCCGGAAGCAAGCGCTCCATTTTCGTCTAGGCAGCTGACACATTTACATCGAGCTTGGGAGGAGATCTTCTTCTTGGCGCTGGAGGTGAGAGATGCGGAGCGCTTGGCCAAGCCACGCCGGAAGAAGCACGGAAGCAGGCAAGCACGCGCTACATTCCAGCATGTTGAACGGCTGGATTACCTGTATTATAAGGGCGCCTCGGACTGGGATTTATCCGAGGATGATTTGCTGGGGGACGAGCCGGTTTGCAAGCTCAGAGGCTGGTACAGCAGCCCGCGTTTGGAGTGGCTATGAACACAGTGAAGAGGCAGAGCTCGCACCGTACTTTTCCCCGGCTCCGCGCGCTTACTACAGAGCACAAAGTGCAACGGATAATTACAGCGCGTACCTCCTGTTCGATCCGGCGTCGTCAGATTCGTGCTCCGAGGAAGACTATCTCCCTGCTCCGAAAACTCAGCCTCGACGTCGCCGCAACCGGAGAAGGAAGCCTCGCGTTCAGCAGACGGAAGCTCACATGCCACGACCCCTCCAGCATGCCAAAACGCCCGCGCCCGCAGAGCGCGTGTATGCCGAAAGACAGCCTGCCAATGAGCTAACGCCACAGGAGGTCATGGAGCGTTTGGTGTGCCTGCATCAGGGAAGCGGGATGTGGAAGACTATGTCGCTGAGTTCCTGGAGCTAGCACCACACACTGGCTTGCCTGAAAAGGACCTCAGGGTGCTGTTCTGGTTTGGCTTAGGCGAGCCACACTGAACCAGACTCGCGCTGAACAGGTATGGCAAAACACATCACACCCTAATCTGCTCTCTGAGGTCTTCCAGGGCAGAGTTGGCGAGCATCATCAACCAGCCGAGCATCACGCCAGACAGGGACCCGCTACACCACTTCAAGACCCTGACAACCCGCCAGAGCTCACACCACCAGCTCTGGTGAACCCACCCACTCTCTCCGCACCTGAATACTGCCTCCTGGAGCCCAAACTAGAGGCCCCAGTTGTCAGCATCGCATCGCCCTCCCTCCGAAGCCAGCGATCGGCCCGGCACTCCTGCCTGAGCTAGATATCAGCCACATAGTAGTACTGCTGTCCAGTCCCGGCCCTGAAGTTGATCACGAGCCCAGTAGCCCACCCGATCCCGCCCCAAGGTCTGGTTGCAGCCCCGCTCCTACCTTAGACACTGGCGTAGGCCCAGCAGCTCCTCCAGAACAGGTGTGTCACGGTCACGAACAGCCCCCCGAGCATAACTCCAGTCCCGTAGACACTGAGACCCCTAGTAGTGGTTATGAACTGCCCCCTGAGCCTAATTTCGGCCCCAAACCCGCTCAGAACTCTAGTTTCGACCCCACAGCAGTTTACATCTCTAGCTTTGGTCCCGAACCTCCCCTCGGGCCAAGTCTCGGCCCCAAGCTAGCTCCCGAACCCTGCATCGACCCTATCCAAGCCCTCAAGTTAGTTACCAGCTCCCTAGGTGAGGATAGGTCCGACAGCAGTAGAGAAGGAGACCCTGACCCCACCCACCCGCCCAAGGCCATGGTTGTGCAAGTTGCGGCTGCCACTTGGCGTCGGACTTTGCTCCATTCCCAAGCCCGGCTGAGGACGTCGCTCCATCCCCTAGCTCGCCTGAGGATGACGCTGCGTCTGCCTACAAGGTGGAGATCGTTGCTCAGTCGACCACCTCGGTTACAGACGTTGTTCGTGCCTTGCTCCCCCCTCTGGCCTCAGCGCCTCCCTCGCTCCCCCCTCTCGATGCGTATGCACACCCAGTGACGACCTCATGCTCTGTCGCTCCCCCCTTTGGCCTTGCCTTTGGCCTCGTTGGCACCTTCACAGAGCCCATGGCTCTGGCCCACCACACCCGCCCCACCTCCGGTGGCCCACGTTCTCGTCCCGGCAGCATGGACCACTTCCTGAGTCTCCTGGGCCTCCCCCATGGCCTGCCGAAGGTGAAGGTTGGCAGCCATGGTGCACCTGGAATTTGTGCCTAGGGGGTGGCACTCTGTCAAACAAAAGGACTATGGCCTGGACGTCCACCTGAAGGTGCTGCAGACTGTGTGTATCAGTCACAGTCACATGTGTACACCGTGTCGCACGTGCACACACACGCAAACCCACACACTCATGCACTCAATCACACACCTGTGCACAATTGACATTGATGAGGGTGCGCATATTAAGACTGCTCTGGCTCAATCCAGTGCGAGTTATTGTTGGAACTACCTGTATCGTTGTTGCCACCTTGATTGTGCTTAACCTTGATTAAAGATGTGTTCACGAATCCAGTTTGCGCTCAGTTTTGGGCCTGGGTTCAGGTTCCAGTTCGGGTTCAGGCTTGGGTTCAAGTTTGGGCTCTAGAACCAGCTCTGGCGCGGGTTTTGGTTCAGGTTCAGATTTGGGCACAGACAGTGAAGTCTGGGAATTTCGTCCAGTAGCCCAGGTCCAAGAACTCGCGGATAGGGTCCTCAAGGGACGTTTTCCTTGGCGCAGCATAAACAGGAGATCCTCTGGCGAATACATGATCCTGGCAGGATCAGAAAAGTTCTGCTGCATCCATTTGGGTTCTTGTCTTCTTTCAAGTTGTGCAGGAATTAGGCAGGATGCAGATGCAGAAATTTTAAGTTTATTTACGTAGTTCACAGGTGAACAACATTAGAACATGGAAGAGATACGGCTCGGTTTAATTTCCAGAATTACACAACCTGGCGGAAACGCAAGACAAGACAAAGACAGGAAGAAATGGGAGGTTTAAATATAGGGAAAGGGAGAAACAGATCAGCAGGAAAGAAGACACATCTGTGCACAATGAACGTGACACACATAAAATGCGACATGGGCACATGGCACATGGCTACACAAAACAAACACGAGCACATGGCGGCACCACGGGTTTAACACTGCCCTGTGGTGGTCGGCTGGAGCTGGAAGATAAAGATACATTTTCGCAAATTGTTTATCGACTTGTTAACTGGACTTTGCTGTGGAATATGTTCCAATCATGTCGAGTAATGTATGAGTCACATTTTTGAAATTTCATGGTTCTGCACAGGCCCAGATCCAACTTTAAAAATAATATATGGGCTCTGGTCGGTTAAGCATAGCACATTTACGGGTCTCTTTGGGCAAGGGTACAAATATCTGGATACCTCTACTTATTGACCTCTACTTATTAACTCTCCTTATTGACCTATACTCTGAAGGTCCTGAAACTGCCATTGAACAGACAAGCCTGTAATTTCTTAATCCTCCTGTTTATAAAATACGGTATGGTGTCATTCATCATATTATGAAAGTAGGGTTAGGTATTTCTTAGCATATGCATAGTATTTATTTATTTTAATTTGGTTCAGTTTGATGATCTTTTAATGCTCTCCAGCCAAATATCACACACAGCCTGTATCTCCACATTTTTCACCCCCATAATAAGTCATTTTATAATAACCGAGGTTTCAACATGAACAAACAGGAACTCTAGAGACACCATAAACTCCAAAGCTAATATCTTTTGGCCCTTATGAGCAATTACAGTCCTCCATGTCTCCATATTGCATTGATTAGTGAAACAATTTGGTCTGATTACTGATTGCGCGTCAACTGATATCATTGTTGCGGATGTTAGCGGATTCACATCCTCCTCTCACCTGCAGCTAGGAGCCGAGATAACTGCAGGGGAGGAACAGTTCTACGAATGATATCAAATGTCAAGGTTTTTTGTAAGAATATCTGTCAATCAAACAGAGCATGGGTTCTACGGTGTAGTCAGTATACAAGAGAACTGATAATTACAGCAGTGAGACAATGCAGCTCTCAGTTCATGGAATGATTTAAAATTATCACTTTATATCATCTTTTCCCAGTATAAGCATCAGCCTTTAGGTTGCTTTTGTTCATTTTTTTTTCTAATTTATTTGTTGTAATCTATATTTTTCCTATTTATTGTTGAACTAAATGGCTGTATTATTACAAGCACTCTACATTTTATAAACATCGATCAGACATAACATTATGACTACCTTCCTATATATTGTAATGGGCCCTCTTTTGCTGTCAAAACAGTCCTGACCCATCAAGGCATGGACACCTCTAGATCACTGAAGGTGTGCTGTGGTATGTGGTACCAAGATGTTAGCAGCAGCAGCAGCAGTAGTAATATATCCCACCCACTAACGGTAACATAACCCACCCATTAACGGTAGCATATCCCAACCACTAACAGTAACATAGCCCACCCATTAACGGTAGCATATCCCAACCACTTACAGTAATATATCCCACAGACTAACAGTAATACTGTATATCCCACCCATTAACAGGTGCTGTGATGAAGAGATAATCAGTGTTATTCACTTTACTTGTCAGTGCACAACATGTAATGGGAGTGGGGTTTGTACGTCTATGTTTCACAGCCTGCATCGTACATTACTGCTGCTTGCTACACTTTTTTCCTGCATGCCTCATCAAACTGTATCCTCAAATTGTTGTATTTCAGGTCCATGGTGATTGTGCTATTTAAAGAGGACATGACTGTAAAGGTTCTGTCTGAGAGTCTGTCCAATACAGAACACACTGCAGAATACACACCGCTACACTTGCTCAAGGGCCCAGCTTGATGGTCCTGGGATTTAAACGTTGCATTTACTAATTAGTAGCCCAATGTCTCTACCACAGAGCAACCATTGACCAGAACAATAAACTCGTTATTATACAAAGCAGTCAAACACTATTTTTACAATCATCTGTGTTGATGAAACAAATATGCAAATTTACAATGTTAAAGAATTTCCTCAGATTATGGTCACCAGTTTAAAGTGTTAAGTATAAGCAGTTAGAAATGTGAAACCTGAGACCCCATGCATTTAATATACACCAGGGGTAAGAACGTCAGTTGTAAAAAAAAAAAAAATTTTTTTTACTCTTAAACTCTCTTTGAAAATAACTGTGTAGGAAGATCCATTAAGGACATAGTAAACCTATCCATTGTACTTCCTGTCTTCTTTTACAGAAGACAATCTTTGCCAGTAACATACCAGAAGTATTCCAGCATACCTGGCAACGTATGCTCAAACATTTAATACTGGCATAATCTCAAAATGGCAGCGTGGCTGTGAGCCATTACTCGGCTAAATTGCTGATTACACATTTTTGTAAATTGGTGCTGAGATGACTAATGAAGTCATGCCTCGGTGAGTCATGTCTCCGGACTAAAAGTATAAACGGTGACTAATGTATGAAGACCCAGGATCTCCCTCCAACCTGTAATTACAGTGCAGCTAAAAGGAAGGAGGCAAGAGTTGACCGATGTGATTTTAAATTTTTCACTATGCAGTCATGAGGTCAGAGGTCACTGTGGACATGAAACAATGCTGGACATTCTCCAGCATTAATCTGCATTACTCAGATAATGTAAATTGAGCAGTGACTCAAATTCTATCAATCATTCGTGGGCACTCATGTTAACATTAACAATGTTGAGTTCAATTCAGACAAATAATTCCAGTCCTAAGGTGCAGGCAAAGTCAGCTGAACAGCATTTATAGTTTTTTTTTTTTTTTTTTTACCATTTAAATAAAAGATCTTTAAATTTTGTCTAAAAACATGTTTTGTTCTGCTGGTTGAAAGTCTCTTCACATCTTGAAAGCACTCTTTAAGTTAAGTGTTATAAATGTATGTATTTATATAATCTGTGGAAGGCGTAGTAACCAAAAATCTTTGTCCAATCAAAAAATCCGGTCCAAACACTACAATAGGTGTAACGTGCACGGACAATAGAGCATGTGTTTCATGGGTTTTTGCGTTTGTTTTGGTATCTCACGGGATTTCACATGCTTCACTGTTTGCACACATGCACACACACATTGATTGCCACGCCTACAGCTTAACGGGGCGCACCTGAGTTGTGTTTAAGTTTAATCATGGTGTAGTATAAAGAGGAAGCGCTGGCAAGGACCAGCGCGAATCATTGATTGTGTTTGTATTCATAGTGGTGTTTGGAATGTGTTAACTGCGGATGCGAAAATAAAGAGATCATGTTCAAGAAGCCTGCAATTGAGTCTTACACGCGTCCCGGTTCACGTCTCGCTATCCGGACCGAACCATTCGGAGCGAGATCGATACAGAATGATTTGCCTAAAAAGACTCAGCGGGCTTGTATTGAAAGGCTCGGTGGAGTGGCGGCGAGCGAGCGAGTAAAGCAAGCGCGCGCCGTCGGATCCAGCCGGAAGAAAAGCGCACGCCGGCGGGCGCGCGCTTCATCCCGGCAGACCGAGCAGCCGGTTTACGGTATGTGGGAAGGCGGCTCGATCCAGGAAATACTGGATCACGAATGGCTTATGTGGAAAGTGTTTGGACAGAGTAACGAATACTTAAAATAAAGAGATCATGTGCAAGAAGCCTGCGATTGAGTCTTACATGCGTCCCGGTTCACATCTCGCTATCCGGACCGAACCGTTCGGAGCGAGATTGATACAATAGGCTACATCATACCTGCCTGTTAACAAATGTATTTGCACATCTCTGCACACCCTGTTAGCACAGACAGCTACGTCATTAGCGTGTTCCTGCTATAAACTTGCTGCGTCTAATTACGTGTTTAAAAAGTAGCTTATGTTGGTTATTGTAATATTATGCGCTTTGTACTGTAATATTTACTCACAATCTAATCTGACTCTCTCATCTTATTGTTTGAGCCTGAGTATTTCAGAGGAGATGTGGCTTTGGAAAGTTATTATGCAGGGATGGCGGGTCTTTGGCTTTCTAAGCAAGCTTGCTATTGTTAGCCTTTCCAAAATCTCCTACCCTACCTTTAATTGTTCATAAAGTTACAATCGCTGTTTCCTGTCAAAAATGTAAAAATATTAACCGCATACCTCACCTTGAAAGTGTTTGTATTCTTAATAAAGTGTCCGATAAAATAGATGAAACTGAATGTGAGTCATTGTGCTTGTCACACCAGTTCTATGAGATAGTCGGGCAGCGATCCATCTGTTCGAGTTGGTGTGAACTAAAACACTCCAGTCTCACACATATGAGTAACGCATAAAGTCTATACCAAGCTGTGCAACAAACACACACCATTTTAATAATTGTGTTTATTCTAACCGTTCTTTAACATAAAAAACCACATCTTCAATTCAGAAGGTTGAACCCAGTCCCTTAAATCTTAAAAAGGCCATTAAAGTTGAAATGCTCAAGTTGTATTAATAAGATACTAGTAAGTTGCTCTGTATAAGGGCATATGCAAAATGCCATGAATGTAATTGTCTAGAATGTAAAATTTGAATATTTTGTGTGTGTGTATGTAGGACATAGACTGATCCTCATCTGAGGAACTGGCATGTTCTGGAGCCAAAGTTGCCCAAAGTAATGCACTCCACTTACTCATCCCCAATTATTATTAAGCTCACCAAGTTCAGAGGGAAATTGAACTGTCCTTACGTTCTCATCTTCTCCATTCTTTTTTTTTCTACCACAATTTCTACCCAGACTGATGTCTTGGTGTGAAGTGGCAGAGAAGCACCATGTCCATACTAATTAATCTCCAGGGTGAGGACACCTGCAGCCCTAAAGGCCAAGTGCCCATGTGTGACTGCACTGTAACATGGGAATAGAAACATTTCTACTTGGTTCCTATTGCTTAGGTTGTCCACATAGAAACAGATGGGATATTTTTAAATGACATATAATAAATGTTATGTTTGACCAAAACAAATACTTTTTAGCTTTTTAACAAACACAGAATAAAACTTTGGCAATTCTATTTTTTTTTTTTTATTGAAAACACTGGAAACATTATTGTACATCTTTTAATATGTATTTTTATTTTAGCTTGATAAACCTGAAGTATAGAGAGGAGTGTTCATCATCATCAGTGTTCAAGATCATCATCAGCATCAGATAACTTTATATTGATTTTAAAGCTATTTTTGCAACAAATAAATCATCCCCTGAATGTATTATGTCAAAGATACCCAATATTTGAGATGAAGTGGAAATTATCAGGATTTCAGTGTTTTAAGGACGCCAGGTTGAACATATGCAAATAAAGTACCATTTTAAACCAACTTCTGCACACACACACACATGCACATATCCTACGAGGAACCTGTCCTTATACGGGATACTTTACCGCTTTTTTACTACACTGAATTCAAATTATATTAATCTGTTCGCTGAAGGAAAATAAAGATTAGCAGCATTAACGACAGCACCTGGACGAGCACAGTTGCTTTTCTTAGCGCCTTTGGCAATAATCGATGCGAAAACCACGGCTCGGGCAGCATGTCCAGAGAAGCTGGCAGAGGTATGCAGCTGAGTGTTAAGAGAAAACCTGTGCAGTGAATGAGTTCTCAAAAGTAGCACGACAACAAAGGGGAACCAGCATTATGTTTTATTATTGTTTTTTTTTTGTTGTTTTTTTTATTCTGATTTGCTGCTGTCTCAACATGGCCAGCAGAGGAGCTTGGCGAAAACTCATCATGCTTTATTCATGCACTCCTGGACCTCTACCTGCAGTTTGGAATGAAATAATAGCCTATTCATCATCTATGAGCAATAGATTCAATAATGTTCCTGGTGAGAGTGATGCTTACAAAACATTCAAATCAGTATTCAAACAACCACCATATTGAAATATGAGAAAGTGTCTTACTGATAAAAAAAAAATCCAGGTGCCCCAACATTGAACCTGGGGTATGAAACTATTTCATGACCCATGGTGAGTAAATTATTTTCTAGGCAACAAATATCAGGACAGTTTCAGATTAGGAAGCAGTGCTAATAATTCAACTGGCCAGTGTGGCAATTCCCCCATCCCACCCCCACTGTAGGAACTGTACAAAAACACAAGCTTTATACAATCAATCACTGTGTCAAGAGCTACCCAACAAGCACCTTGACCTGTCACAACAAACTTGACCGATGGCTGTCTCTACCATGCAATTGTGACTAGGAACGTTGTATATTTTTTCACTTTCCTTTATCTTATTATTTACTTGTCCACACTATTTCTGATCACAAACGACAATCTCTACGGTCCACTGCGCCGACAGCTAATGAAAAAATTGAAAAGTGCAATAACAATGTACAATCTACAGCGATCATCTTCTACCATTCAAACAGAAAATGAACAGCAATATAAAACGTTAAGTGAATTAGAAATAGGTCAGCCTTGTCTGCTGGTCTTTCAGAGGCCAGAAAGACAGTGCTGTGTATCATGCACAAAGACAAGGCCTGAGATAATTAAGGTACACAATATGGCCAATTTGTACATTTGTCTTCCCAAACCTCTTATCAAATACATAATGGTCATGTCTTGAATGTAGAATATACATCTAGAATGTACAGGTAGCTCACATTACATTGTTCCTTCACTGGAACTAAAACACTCAAACACTGTTCCAGCATGACAATGTCCCTGTACACAAAGTCCCTGAGTTCCATAAAGACATGCTGTGTTCTGGATGTTATGGAACGGAGGAACTCGAGTGTCCTGTACAGAACCCTCACTGACTCAACCCCACTGTACACCTTTGGGATGAACAGGAACACCGACTGCACTCCAGAACCTCCTAACCTCAACATTAGTGTCTGATCTCACTAACACTATTGTGTCTGATCTCACTAATACTATTGTGTCTGATCTCACTAACACTATTGTAGCTGAATGAACACACATCCCCACAGTCACGCTATACACTATAGTGGAAAAATCTTCCTGAAGCTTGAAGGCTATTACAGGAATAATATTAAGACTAAATCTGGAATATGATGTTCTAAAACTACATATGGATGTGATGGTTGGGTGTGCCAATACTGTCATCCCTATAGTGTATGTTTCAATAATTTAAAAAAAAGGAAAAGCCATTTTCCAAGCCTTATTTGTGAACCTAGTGAGATGAAGGGATGAACCTGCACAGATTACGTAATGCTTAGAAGAGTTTGGGTCTCAAACATGCTGTCAACAGGATTCCCAGCAGAGAACTCAGGCAAAGCTGAATTTTGGGATGTTCTGATTTTGGCATTGTTCATCAATGGCATCCAGCAGGCATGAAGCACTGCTGAGGGCATTGAGGTTCAGATGAAATTTAACATTTGTTTTAGAGGTCATCTCATCACTGCAGGGATCGATGTGCAAGATCCCTTCAATATCACCTGAGCCAAGACCAAAAAGCAAGCATGATGTGATGCCGGTTTCGTTGAGCTTCTTGGTAGCAGGTTGCTGCTGGACCTCATGACTGAGGGAGAAAAAAGCCTACTTTTCATGTCTCCAAATAATATTTAATTCACTTTACTGTGGTTTTGGTAGCTAGGTTGAAGCTCTAACAGGATTCTCAAACAGGCCTTCTTAACCCGTTTGACCAGTAATCCAGCATCCCATTCAACAGCCGAAAGGAAATCGACTTATGTGTCAATTACTCAGTGTAAACGAATGAGTTATTTTTATTGCTGCAAGTCTAATAAAAAAATAGGTCAGGATTCTGTTGGCTTTTAGTGTTAGATCAGAATTTTAGTGGATGTGACTTAAAAATATATGCTAATAAACAAGTAATTGGGTCATCTCATGGCAGAAATGGGTTTAATGTCACTGTTGACTGTAAAGACATAAATATTTGTTTGGGGGGAAATTAATTTTTATATTACACATAGGATGCCAAGTAAATGCTCCAGTGGTTAAGATAAAGGTAATAAAGCTTCTTGAATCTTTAAATGTATTTTGAATAAATCTTTTGAAGATACAGTGGAACCTCGGCATACGAACGCCCCGGAATACGTAAAATTCAGTTTACAAATTGCAGCTCGTCAAAAAATG
>JAOUQX010000023.1:8417107-8431749 GCA_028566295.1 Liobagrus marginatus
TTTATTTTTATTTTTAAAGTAATATTTTTGGTTGTCCGGAACGAATTAACGAAGTTTCTATTCATTCTTATGGGAAAGCATGTATCGGTATACGAAGGTTTCAGTGTAAGAGTAAAGTCCCGGAACGGATTAAATGTGTAAACCGAGGGACCACTGTATAAGGTAATGAAGCTTCTGGAATCTTTAATGCTGCTGATCTGAAGGTTTTAAGTTTAATTCCAGGACCAACAAGCTACCAATGCTAGGCCCTTTCACAAGGCCCGTAACTGCTCAAATGTATAAATTAGGGAAATGTAAGTCATTTTGGATAACACTAACCCTAAACTTAACCTAAGTATGGTGGGTAAGTGGTAGTTTAAGGATTAAGATCTGAAGGGTTTAAGATTAATTCCCATTTTAGTGGCAGTAGGTCAATAAAGGATAGATCCCCAAAGTTTGGCATATAAGAAAGCTACAAAGATACATTGTACATAAAAACCAGAGTAAAATATAGCAGTTCAGTCAACATGCATTAAATGGCACAGAAAATGTGTGTTTTCAGAGTACATTTAAAAACAGATAGTGAGGAAACCTTTCGAATATAATTTGGAAGAGTGTTCCACAGAGTAGGGCCAGCTACAGCGAACGCTCAGTAACCTCTGGTCTTTTGGCGAATGGTTGGAATATGTAGAATGTTTATCTCCTGATTTTAGACTCTTTCCTGGGACATATAGTTGGAGGAGATCCCTGTTACGATTGTGCCAGATTGTTTAATGATTTGTAGACAATGAGTAAAATTTAAAACTCGATTCTGAAATTGATCGGTAGCCAATATAGTGATTTTAGAATCGGAGGGTGTGGTCATATTTCCTGTGTCCATTCAAGAATCTTGCTGCTGCATTTTGAACCATTTATAGCCTGGAAAGTTGTGTTTTGGATATACCATATTACAGGGCATTACAGTAGTGCAGACCTGAAGTGATCAAAGCATGTATTGCATAGCTCTTAGGAGCGCTCCGAGATATTTGACTTAATTATATATAGTAGGCGGAGATGGAAGAAACTTGAGATTCTACAACAGCTAATTTGTTTGTCAAATTATAGACAGTTTTCAACCTCCACACCCAAATTTCTGACTTTTGCAGAAATGCTTGAGTTGAAAATCTCAAGGTTAGGCTGCCTTCTTGTTTTTGAGTCAGAGGGACCAAAATTACAACCTCTGTCTTGCTGGTATTTGGAAAAGAATTTACCGCAAGCCATGATTTAACGTCCTCCAGACACGCTAGAAGAGTGTTTAGCACATTTTTGTCAGTACTTGTCACGGGCAGAAACAGTCGCATATCGTCTACATATCATTGAAACCGAACGTCGTGATTCCTAAGGATAGAACAGAGCAGTAGTAAGTATAAACAAAAAAGAGCAGGTGCCAAGATTGAGCCCTGCGGCTCACCATAGTCTAGTTTGCCAATAGAAGAGCTACCTATTTTGACAGAAAAACTTAAAACATTTCTCTGAAAAGTGCAAGTGGCATGAAAGTAGCCGAAGCCATCTTGAGAACGCTATGTGGCTCCAGTATTTTGGGAACCGTAGCATTGCTCAACGGCTAGATGAAGACTGCAGCATTGGCATTAGAAGGCTAGATGAAGACTGCAGCAATGGCATTAGAAGGCACAATGAAGAGGTCACAAAAAATTTACAGATCCTGTCTAGAATAAAGACTGTGAAAAATTGTGTGGTGCGTTTGAGCTGGCTTTGTGTGTGTGTGTGTGTGTGTGTGTGGGTGCGTTTTGAATGATTACATTGATTACATTACTTACGTGATGATCAGCTAGCAGAGTTGCCGCAGTAACGATGCCCAGACGCATACGCAGAACACATGGCTTCTTTATTGAAAGCACTTTTAAACAAAAAGTCTTTAACACTAAGCACAAACCGACAAGCAGTGCCGTGAAGCACACTGACACTAACAATGACACACACAGAGGGAAAAGAGTGAGGGGTATTTATACTCTGTGTGGTGATGAGGGGAGTGTTTGCAGGTGTGTGGGATCAGTAGAGAGAACAGGTGGGACGTGCACACATACAAATGCATAGTCTACGCCCGTTTTGAACAGTTTCTCGATGCTGCCATCTAGTGGCCAACCGGATATAGTCCGTGGGTGTGACAACATAATACTAGGCTACTATACACCTGATACTGATAATAAAACTACTAATTATTCACTGATTCATGGTACTTTTTGGCATTTTTAACGTTGACATTAACATTAACAACTTCAAAAGTTTATGTAGCAGTAATGATACATTATCTGATGATAAATGGCTATTTACAGTCCTGCATTACTAACAGTTTCATTTTTCAGTTTGTTTTCCCTCCCCCAATGCTAATGCTAATGCTAACCCTTACACAAGGCCCTTAACTGTTCAAATATATAGGGACATGTAAGTAACTTTGGATAACTTTAACCCTAGTAGGGTGGGTAAGTGGTAGCTCAATGGTTGAGATGGTTTTTAAGATCTGAAGGTGTCAGATTAATTCCCAGGACTAAAAGGCTGCCACTGCTCGAGCCCTTACACAGGGCCCTTAACTGCTCTAATGTAAAAAAAAAATTTGGAAAATGTAAGTCGCTTTGCATAAGACTAAGCCTAAACATAGGGTGGGAAGTGGTAAATATTAGCTCATGGTTTACTACTGCTATTCTGTAGGCCCTTTTCTCTTAACTGTTCAAATGTACTTATGAGATAAATGGGAATCGATTGGGATAAATGTGACTGTGTAACTGTAATGTAATGCAACTGTAGGTTATAACTTTCTTTCTCTCATATCAGCAATTAGGTACCACTCTGACGTGTGGCATGACAAAGAAATGCAGTGTTAAACATCAAAACAGGTAAATATTCCATGTTTAGGCCTCTGGGAAACAGTTACGACTACCTTCAACCCTCGTGTAGTTCTTGTGACTCCAACACAATGCATTAAAAGAGAATTTGATGACCCAATAAGGATGTCTTTTTATGTCTGGTCATCTAAACCTGTACATAAAACAGAGTCCAGTTCTCCCGTCCACCTAATTTCCGGAGTAAATCAAAGATGAAGCCTCTTTATATATGTATAGCTCTTTAATAATATTGTTACTCTCGCTGACAGGTTTTATTGGGAGTGTATATCGGAGCCACGCAGTCATGTTGTGCCACTGAATTGATACGATGCAAAAGGTGTGGAAATATATGTAAAGAGTAAGAGAGATGAAGGGGAAATGTCTAATTGCATATTGTTGCGATTACTCTTTTTGGAAGTACAGTAATACAGGAACCCTGAGGAAAAAACAGTGATAAAATAGACTGGGATGAAATATATAAATATAACTGATAGTTAAGAAGAATATTGTAGCACTGAATTCAACCCATAAGCTTTCATAACCAGCACCAACTAACTAATAAAGGTTGTCTAAAAGAAAAAAGAAACATGCATGAGAAGGATAAAAGAACCCCCCCTTCCATTTCATACCCAGAAACTGAGATACTAAATCAAAGGATTATTTTATTACAGAATATAATCTTTCATAAGAAGAAGAAATAGTTGTTATTTATGTCTGGGGAAGCTGAGTTCATAAAATGACTGGTTTAACTCCAGAACAGGGAAATTTGCTCTGAGCACTGCTCAGCTCCTTTAACTGGCACCAAGCTGAGCTTAATAATAATATTCGTGCACGGTTTTTGTTCAATACAACAAAACCCCGCTCATCCGATACAAGGATCATGCGGCCTGCTGTGCATCCTCATTTCCATATGTGCAATCAATGGCAAGGCTGTGGTTACAATGCATCATTAGAAAGAAAGGAGAGAAGCCAATCACCTTGCGTACGGGTTCCTCCTACAGATTTAAAAATCAGGGTGGAGGAACATTTTAAAAAAAAATTTTCCATCTCATCTATGGTTGGATGAAATGTGTCCATAGAAATGTGTGAGCAAAACCTTTGGTTTTGAATTTTTTGAAAAAAAAATCTTCCAATTAAAGGCAAATAAAATGAAACAGGACAGGAGTGGATGCCCTCGCCCTCAATTTCAGCTAGCAGGGATATCTGTGGGATTAAGGAGAAGCTCTGCACAGTAATAGCCACTAGTGTACCAATCAGTTCTTCATGGTTAAGGCTACCAATTTGTTTGCTTATCTATAGATGATTGGCACTCTGACAGCTTCACATTCAGGCTTGACTAACCGTACGTTAACAGCTTAAATCCAAATACTCCATTGTTCCAGATGAGTAAATGGAGAAAGAGAAGAAAAAAATTAAAGATTAAAGGCACTATGAGTTAAGCCAGCGCTAGCGCTCTGTATTGAATCGGGTTCTTCCTTTTATTACACTGTGATAGGTTTACATTCAGCATGCATGGAAGATACAAGGCTATTAAAACACAATGAGCTCTCTCATTTAGAAGCCTGGGAAAAACTCATTTAGGTGAATCACGTTACCCGTCTAAGCGCGAATTCAAGGACTGTTTGCTCTAATCGATTGGCTTCACTTGTCTGATTGAAGTCAGTGAAGTTATCACTGAGGAGGCATGGTGGTTAGTGCATGCAAGGTGATGACACAGCTAAATCAATTGCCTGGGTAAGTGCTTCACACGAAAAACGAAATCTCCATTTCTGCAATTTAAAGGAAATGGACTGAAAAGATTTCTGCCATATGTCCTGGAGAGGATGGGGGAAAAAACAAGATTCGAAAGAAAACATTGGGTTTGTTAATAAAATCAAAAGCATTCTTTCTTCTTCTATTACAATTAGGACCAGAGACTAAAAACCTACCAGTATCGAATGTCTTGGTCATATTGCGCAAAAATTGAATGCACAGAGCTTTATGTAAGTGTTTGTGTTTTTATCTAGCCCACTAGGGACTGTTATGATTCAGACATGCTTTAATGCTAAACTACTAGGACTCAAGGCACAGGATAACAGCAATATTCAATATTGACCTACAACCCAATCTGCAACTAGTCAGCGCTTATATCTCATTATACACACTGTTGCCATCTGGAGGTCTGACAGGGCAAAATCCCAGTATCTGTAACGGGGACAAAATATCTGCGTAAAGGTTTTTAACGCAAATGTTTGGATCTTCAAAGTAAATGATATCAAACCCATTTCTTATCTCTGTGATGCTGCAAGTGCTCTTCAAACGCATCTAAAATTGTAACTACTAAAATTGTGTGCAGTTATTTTAAGAGAGGGGAAAATATCTCTGACTCAAAGTCAACAGTCTCCTGATTCATTTTAGATAAGACGTGTGGCCATGAAAAGTTTTTATTCTACATACAAAAAGAAATAAAAATTTTCACAAAAGGGGGCAACACGGTGGCAGAGTGGTTAGCACTCCTGCCTCACAGTAAGAAGGTCATGGGTTTGATTCCCACCTAGCATGTTTCTGTGTAGAGTTTGCATGTTCACCCCATGCTTGCGTGGGTTTTCCAGGGTAGCCCAGTTTCCTCCTGCCTCCAACCACATGTGTGTAACATCAGTACCGGACTCCCACCAGCAGAGGGAGCCTCTGCTCACGGAATGAACTCCTTTGCACTTCCTGGTTTGTCACTATATAAAGACAGTGTGTTTCAGTTACTCCTTGTTGGTTATTGTTTTGTCTGCTCCATGTTCGTTGCTACACAGACTTTCAGGACTGTTCAGCTGTTGTGTTGGAGTGTTTGTCTTTCGGTTGTGTTTGTCACTGTGGATTTAATAAAATCACCTTTGAATTTGGATCCTGTCTCACCTCCTGACTCTGAACGTGACAGGATAACCAACCTTCTAAAGGATCCAGCGGAGAGTTCATCATGCAGCCTGCCGTCACTGAATCGGGTGGTAATGGCTACAACTGGCAGGCGAACTTTGCTGCACGGTTATGGCCGGTACAGGCTTCCGCACCCTCACCTACGTTACCGAGTGTTCTGTCACCCCCAAAGAATCCTGCGGAGACGACCTCATGGACTACCCTCACACAGGGATTTCAAGACCTGGCGACTCAGATGAAGATGACTTCCTTCCTCCAGGCCAGTAGCAAACGCTGTCGCACCCCAGGTAACCTTAATTCTAGTGCGATAGGCACCCGCTTAGCCATACAAACCACTGTAGAGCCCCGTTTAGATGCTGAGGTCATCATAGGGCCCTGTACAGCCATAGGCACTACTTTAGAGTTTCTTCCAGTCACTGCAGCCCCTGTTGAGTCCCTTGTAGCCATAGAACCCACTATAGTGCCCCGTTATGCCACTAATAATCCCTAGGATGTCCCTGAAGTCACTACAGGGCCCCGGTTAGTCATAGAGACTGCTACAGAGCCCCCTAGTGAGCCTCAGTCTGTCCCTGACAGACCGTTGTCCCTAAAAGCCCCTAGTTCAGGTCCTGAACTGGCCCCTGTGGCTATAATCGGCCCCATAGATCAGCAGCCCCTCAGCCATGGCCCCGAGTTAGCCCCAGAACCCAGTCCTGACCTGCTGCCCCAAGGCTATCCGAATTCTGGCCCCAGTCATGCCCAGGTGCCCTGTGTGAGCCCTGGGGTAACCCCAAACTGGACTGTTAGCCCCTTGAGCAGGGGGGGACCCAAAGACTGTGTTACGGGGGTGCCGGTAATGGCCACAACTGTGCGTTTTACGGCTACCGCTCGGCGGCGGACGTCCCTCCGGCCCCGTGCTCGGCAGAGGACGTCGCTCCATGCCCTGGCTCGCTTGAGGACGATGCTGGAGGTGCCTAGGAAGCGGAGGCTGTCGCACGGTCATCTACCTCATCCGACAACGTCGCTCGGTCGACTGCCTCAGCCTGGGACATCGCTCGTGCCTTGCTCCTCCCCGTTCGCCTCGGCGCCTTCCTCGCTCCCCCCTCTGGCCTTGGCGCTTCCCTTGCTCCCCCCTCTCGCTGCCTATGCACATCCAATGATGACTTTAGACTCGCTGGTCCCGTCGCTCCCCCCTCTGGCCTCAATGTGCCCTCTGCTCCCCCCTTCGACCTCGCTTGTGTTGGGGTGTTTGTCTTTCTGTTTTGTCTATCACTGTGGATTTAATAAAATCACCTCTGCATTTGGATCCTGTCTCACCTCCTGACTCTGAACGTGACAATGCGATTGGGCATAGGTGAATTAGCTACTCTAAATTGTACATAGGAGTGAATGTGAATGGTTGTCTGTCTCTTAGTGTTAGCCGTGAGATTAACTGTCGATTATCCAGGGTGTACCCCACCTCACACCCTAAGTTAGCTGTGATAGACTCCAGCTAACCGAAAAGTCAAAAGTCGTTTTATATTCATCTGACTGAACGGAATGCCACTGTACTGGCAAAAATGGTTTTAATTGGGCATAGTGCATACACACACACCATTCTCAACATTCACTCCACAGGTTTGAGCCAAACCTTAGTTATTGTTCATTTTATGAACTAAAAGCCTCAGAGAGTGCGGGGTAAAACTTGGCGGTAGAACGCATTGAGACCACACTTACTGCTGTCTCTCAATCTATTTACAGACTAAAATAATTGATCTGTGAGAAACCCAGATGAAACGCTGTACCGCCCTCGTGCACAGCTCGTCCCTCTCGGGCAGGGTCATGTCACAGCATGGGCCGAAGGAGAAACTCCAACGCTTTGCTGAAACCGTGAAAAGGATATCAGTGTGTGTTTGTAATGAAAGTCAAATGGAGGCTTGCCTAAAGCCTGAGACAACGGCACAGCCTGTCAGGAATCAGTGCTCGGACAGGAGAACGAGTATAATAAGCTCCTTGCGATTAACAACTTTTGTGTGCTGTCCTTATTAGGTGCCACAGGCTAGAGAACATTTGCAATGATGCAAGCATAAAAAAATTCCTTACGACTGAAATTATTTGCTGCAAACCAAAATTTATGACTATATCCTTTTCCCCAGTGGCACCGATTTAAAGGATGTCTGAACACCAGAGTTGCAGAACGTTGAAGGTTAAAGACTTCTGCATATATGTAGTTCTGGTGTCTCCCTCATGTTCGATATTGAAATCCCAGCGCTCTAGCCGTGACCCAACTTTAACTTTAACAGTGATGTTAAAGTCATCATCGAGAAGCCGTTAAGACCGTCTGTGCCTGGTCTTGTCACACTCGACAGGTGAAATTAATATCAATTATCATCATCAAATCAAGAGTTTATTTTTCTGTTTTATAACATAACCGAATAGAAGGATTTTGTTGTCACATATACATTTCTGCACAGTAAAAAATTTTATTTGCATATCTCGGGAATGAGCTAAGGAAATTCTGGTCAGAGTGCACCGTCAGCCATTATACATCCCCCCTGGACCAGACAGGGTTAAGGGTCTTGCTTAAGGGCCCAACAGTGGAAGCTTGGCTGTGCTGAGGCTTGAGCTGGCATGTGTGGTCCCTTGGAATTAAGTCTTTATTTTGCATTAAGTTTTGAGAGTTCATCTGCATTTTCAGCTTGGATTCAACATTCATGTCGCAATTGTCCTCCATCATCAAAGGGCAGACACGAGCATTCTCTGTTTCAGTTTCCTCCCATTTAAAGGCAACAGAGTTGAACATTGTGTATTAAAAGCGGGTGCAGAATCGGTTAACCGGAGCAGGCAGTTAAATATGAAAATATAATGCGAGGTGAGGCCGAGGCCCTGTAGATAAAAGCCTCCTGTGGAAGCCGAGAGCACGGCGATGGAAATGGCCCAAGGTTAATGAACATTGACACAGAATAATCATTCCAGCCAGGTCTCAGGTGCAGTCTCTGGACCACATTTAACTCACTGAATCTGACATGAGCAAATCAAAGGCAGGTTTTGGAGGCTAGTATATCAACAACCCATGATATCAAGCTTGTAATGAAGCAATCCACAATGTGAATGTGCACCGAAAAGCCCTCTCACCAAGAAGAAAATTGAATTAGAACTCAACTTAAAGAACAGAAAAAAATTATATATATATACATACATACATACATACATACATACATACATACATATATATACACACACACACACACACACACACACACACCTGTATATGTGTGTGCTTGGTGGGTTCTTGTTTAGTTTTTTGCAGGACAAAATATTCTTCTATAATAAAGAATACGTTCCAAATATTAAGCTTAACATCATAGTTAGCACAGCAAAACTGTAAGGAATCACTCCCGGGAAATGAACAAAATTAGCCAATAGGCCGTGTTTAAAAAATACTCTGTAAAAACATGGCCCCTCTCAGCCAATTATTCATAATAGGCATTTTAGTCATACTGCTGAAAACATGAAATCAATTCAGCCAAACAAGTTCATAACTCGCAACTTGGAAGTAGCAGAAACCTCATTAAATTAATGCAACTTTTATTAAAAAAACGAATACTATCTGTACTGTTTGCTTTCCTTTATGGTCTACAAGACTATGCAAATTGGTGTCACCCCAGAGCTATGCGAGCGCCGACATTATTGTGGTTTCGCTGGAGTTGAAAATTGAGCATTGTGAGTGAAAGTTGATTCTAATGCTAGCCTCGCTCGTGGCCCATTCGAAATGCAGGTCAGGCGGACTCGGAGAATGAGCACATGTGGGAGCTAGTTAACGCCAACCTGTCTGTTCCGTGATGACCTCGAGCAGTCATCTGGCCTCGTACTTACTACTGCCTAATATTTAAACAATTGAAAGGTGAAAGACAATAGAAAACATTACAGGAGCTTGCTCCAATGTACGGCATTCACGGCCTGCTGTCAGGTCAAATTAGGACAAAAGACAATAGTTATCATTAGCACAGACTTTTCACACTCCCACCATTAGTAGCTGCTACAGGAGCGTTACAGCCGGAACTGAAAAACAGCCTACCTACAGGCTTAGCCACATCAGCCTCTGAGACATTCTTCGACAAACTGAAAATAACACCAGAGACTGCATAAAGACCGCATTTGCATAAGTAGCACACACACATGTAAGCATGATTAGCAACGTGATTAGCAACATGGAACTAATCTCCATCTGGTGGCAAATAGTAACTCAGTGGTTAAGGTGGTTTGAGGTGTTGGACTGACTGAAATATCGTGGGTTCAATTTCAAGCAACATAAAGCTGCCACTGCTGGGCCCCTGAGCAAGGCCCTTAACCCTCAACCACTCAGGTGAATAGAAAATGAGACAAATAAATGTCAGTCACTCAGGATAAGGGTGTAACATGTAATGCAGGCCTTTGCATGTGTGTGTTTTTCATGTTTACACTCCACACTTTACACTTACATTACATTTACTTTACATTTACTTTGCACAAAAAAATGTGTGTTTGTGAGTTTGTGTTTACATGTTTTTTAATATTCTTCCTCTATTATGTTTCAGACTATTTCCTGTAAATAGGACAATAGTGTCTGAAATCGTGAGTGTGGTTAACACACACACACACACACACACACACATTTGTTTTGCTGTTAGTGAGACATTTTATAGGTGGTTTTTATAGTCTACAAACTAAATTCTATCCCCCTAACCCAGTGCTTCTCAATTATTTTTTGGTACGCCCCCCTTTAGGAAGAAGTAAACATTCTGAGGGGAATCAAACAGCACGCTTTAGAGAAGCGGTCAATGATCACCATGATTGTGGAATAACCCCGGGAGCGAGGCAGGTCTATCAGGAAGTTGATTGCCAAGTGGGACCAGGAGCAGCGGGGCACTGGCAGGGGCTCCAGTCGGCCTGACGGCGCTGAGCGGGGGGTTCTGACCTGGGCGCAGGGGTGGCAGGCTTCCACAAACCTCCGACTGTCCTCGTTAAGGGAGGGCCACCAGAAGTAGCGCTTGAGCAGGGCCCGGGTCCGGTTGAAACCAGGGTGCCCGGAGGCACGGTCGTTGTGCACCCACTCCATGATCCGGGGACGAAGGGCTGTGGGGACATATAGTCTGTTGGCGGGACAGCCTGTTGGTGGCAACCTCCCCGTTGAGCCGCCCGGACCTCCTTCATGAGGTCCCACTGTACTGGGGCGAGAATTATCGCGGGGGAGGATGGGCGGAGGGTCCCCCTGTGAACTGATAGGGTCATGTAGGCGGGAAAGCTCATCGGCCTTGGTGTTCTTGGAGTCCGGCCGGTAGGAGACTGAAAGGTTAAACCGGGCGAGAAAGAGGGCCCACCTGGCTTGTCGTGGATTCAGACGCTTTGCCTATTGAATGAACTCTAAGTTCTTATGGTCCGTCATAAACAAGAAGGGATGCCGCGCCCCCTCCAACCAGTGCCTCCACTCCTCCAGAGCTGCCTTGACTGACAGAAGCTCCTTATTGCCGATGTTATAGTTGGCCTCAGAGGGCATCAGCTTTCACGAGAAGTAGGCACAGGGGTGGAGCTTTGCTGAGGATCCATGACGCTGAGATAGCACGGCCCAAATGCCACAGTCAGAGGCGTCAACCTCGACAACGAAGGGGAGGTCGGGGTCAGGGTGCTTCAGGATGGGGGCCGAGGTGAATAGGGACTTGAGTTGGGGAAAGGCCATCTGTGCCGCCTCGGTAGACAATAGCTTTTTGGGGTGGCCTCGAAGGAGGGAAGTGACGGGGGTGGCCACGGAACTAAAACCCCGGATGAAGCGGCTGTAAAAATTTGCAAACCCAAGGAAGCGTTGAAGCTGTCTCACTGTCTTTGGGAGAGGCCAGTCCAGAATGGCAGATACCTTGGATTTGTCCATCCGGACCCCAGCTTGACTGATGCAATACCCCAGGAACCGTGTTGCCGTGACATGAAACTCACACTTTTCCACTTTGACATATAAACTGTGCTCCTGGAGGTGGGTGAAGAGAGTGCGCACGTGGGTGACGTGATTTTCCAGAGAATCCGAGTAAACCAGGATGCCATCGATGTAAGCGATGACGAAGCGGTGGAGGAGGTCCCAGAAAATGTCATTGATGAAGGCTTGGAAGATGGAAAGGGCGTTGCTCAGCCCAGATGGCATTATCAAATACTCATAATGTCCAGTAGTGGTGGGGAAGGCCGTCTTCCATTCGTCCCCCTCACGGATCCTGATTAAGTTGTGAGCAGAGCGGAGGTAAAGCTTAGTGATGTAACGGGCCCCTCGGAGCAGCTCTAGGGCCAGAGGGATGAGGGGTAGCGAGTGGCGGTTTTTCACCGTGATGGCGCTCAAGGCCCTGTAATCAATGCAGGAGCGCAGCCCTCCATCCTTTTTCCCCACAAAGAAGAAGCTTGATGCCACCGGGGATGTACTTGAACCCCTGTGTTAGCGCCTGCGTAACATAGTCTTCCATGGCCTGGGTCTCCGTGACCGACAGGGGGTACACCCGTCCTTGGGACAATGGAGCACCAGAAAGGAGTTCGATGGCACAATCCCAGGGCCGGTGGGGCAGTATCTCGGCGGCCCCTTATTCGCTGAAAACCTGGGCGAGGTCTGCGTACCCTGCCGGAACCCCCTGGAGGGGGGCAGGGTATGGCTCTGTAGAAAGGAGCGCAACCGAGACAACAGGCCGAGGTAGCATGTGTACTTGACAGTGCATTTGACAGTGGGGGGACCAGCGAGTGAGCTTCTTCTTATCCCAAGCGAACTGCGGGTCATGGGTGGCCAGCCATGGGTACCTCAGAATGAGGGAATTCCGACGTGAGGGAACCAGGGACAGTGACTCAATCTTCTCCGAATGAAAAAGGCCCACCCTGAGCCGTATGGGGTGTGTTTGGTGGGTAATGAGGACCTTTCCAATGGGGGAGTCATCTACGGCCGTGATGGGCACCAGGGGGTTGCGCTCGACCACCAGCAGGCCCAGGCGCCAAACTAGCCCAGGGTCAATGATGTTAGCAGCTGACCCTGAGTCGATCAGTGCTGAAACGAAGAACACTTTGTTTGACAAGCATAACTAAACGTGCACAACCAACTGTGAACAGAGAGGAGGAGAACAAAAAGGACGACACACATGACTGCTGGCGGCGGGCTTGGCAGGGCATCGGACCGTGATGTGACCGGAGTGCCCGCAGTACTAACAGAGCTGCTCGCGCTGTCTTCTCAACCGCTCCTCTGGGGGGAAGGCGAGCGGCTCCCATCTGCATTGGCTTGCTGTCCTCCCGGGGCCGGGGTCCCTGGAGTGGTGGCCAGGTGGTGGCTGCAGAGGCTCCAGCAGGCTGCGGGGCCTGGGCCCTGATCAGGTTGTCCATACGCACTGTGAGTGTGACAAACTGAGTGTAGTCCAGGTCCTCCCCCTTACATACTTACTCCTTTTGTAGCTTGGGGTCCAAACTGGCCTGGAACAGTGTCTTAAGGGCCGGGTCATTAAAGCCACTCTGGGCCGCCAGTGTGCAGAAGCGAATGGCATGTTCTGCCGCGGGTCGTCCACCAGGTGTCAGCTGCAGGAGCTAAGCGGCGTGGTCCCGTCCTCCGATGGGGTAGTGAAACATGTTGCGGAGTAACTGGGTAAAGTATTGGTAGTTGGGGTGCATGTCGTGGTCTGTGTCCCAAATGGCTGTGGCCCAGTCCAGCAACTCGCCAGAAAGGAGGGATAACATAAAAACGCATTTACATCTAGCTGGCGAAGGAAGCCCGAGCACCGTCCTGGGGTGCCATCATATTTATCGGGCTGCAACATGGGAATGGGTTGCTGATGAGAGGTTGAAGGGGGGTGGTGGTGGAGGGTGTAGCCAGTACGGCAGTCAACGCCTCTACGCTGGTGGGTGATGGTGGCTCAGTGGGTAAGGCTCTGAGTCAGTGATCAGAGGATCGGGGGTTCAAGCCCCGCTCCAGACATGCTGCCATCATTGGGTCCTTGAGCAAGACCCTTAACCTCACTCGCTCCAGGGGCGCCGTTCGTTCTGGCTGACCCTGCGCTCTGACCCCAGCGCTCAAACTTGTATGCTGGGATATGCGGAATCAAAGAACTTCACTGTATGTTGTACTGTATGATGTGCATGTGGCCAATAAACTCAACTTTACTAACTTTACGTGGGCCTGTAGGTCTCGGATAAGGTCAGCCTGGTGAGCAATGATCGCCTGCTGGTGCGCTGGATCTGCTGGGTCCATTTTGAAAAGGCAAAGTATTCTGTAACGTGGGGTTGAGGTGGGGAGACACAGAGATTAGGATACAAATGCATATCAAAACTTAGTTTATTTCCACAAAGGCATCCAGCCACCAAAACATGAGAGAAAGGGAGAACTGAAATAGCTTGTAGAACAACGCTGGATAACCTTCAGAACATGTGGAGATTTTAGCGTGGAACAAGGCCCCTGGTCTGTGGCTTGACTTTAGGAGGATTTCTGTAAATAGAAAAGACAAAGGATCAGCATGGCTTGGTAAAGTTTCTGCAAAACAATACTTCGCGTTGTTCCTGCGCTGTAGCGTTGTTTATATAGGGCGTGACCCAGAAGTGGAACATCGCGGCGAATGACGGGAACCGGAAGTGACATGGCGGCGAACCGGAAGTGAGTAATACTCCGGTGAACGGGCCCGCGATGTTACACACACACACACACACACACACACACACACACACACACACACACACACACACAGACCAATTAAGGTCACAAGGCTATGTGTGCAAACTATAATTTTGTAAAACTGCTGCATTTTACATGAATACATCAGTATACGCACCAAACACTTATTTTATCGCCTTGTTTCCTTTGCTCTAGAGCAGGGGTGCTCACACTTTTTCAGCATGGGAGCTACTTTTGAAATGACCAAGTCAAAATGATCTACCCATTATATT
>JAOUQX010000023.1:8432666-8443550 GCA_028566295.1 Liobagrus marginatus
AAACAGGAAGTGAACAGTCTAGAACTCCGGCGAGGATCTCAGAGGACGCGTGGTTTCGGCCGCTGTTATGTTTGTATTTTGACATTTTTCTTCGCATACAGAAGCACATTTTTTGACGAGTTGCAATTTGTAAACTGAATTTTACGTATTCCGGGGCGTTCGTATAGCGAGGTTCCACTGTAAACAGTTTTAAAGTGACTGCATGAGTAGTATATTTGTGGTTTTCAACGTTGATGTAAACAGAGATTTATTTTTTTTGTGATATTAATGAGTGAGTGAATGTTCTTGGTATTGAGAAGCCTGATGGCTTGTGGATAAAAACTGTTGGACAGTCTAGTTGTAGCGGCCCGAGTGCTTCGGTACTTTTTTCCCGAAGGCAGGAGGGTGAGAAAAATAAAAAAAGAATTGAAGATCTGAATGATTCCTGACATCTCATTTTCAGATCGTATTTATCACATACACATAACATACATGCAGTGAAATGTTTCTATTCCGCATATCCCAGCATACGAATACGATGGGGTCAGAGCGCAGGGTCAGCCAGAACAAACGGCACCCCTGGAGTAAGTGAGGTTAAGGGTCTTGCTCAAAGACCCAATGATGGTAGCTTATCTGGTGTAAGGCTTGAACCCCCGACCCTCTGATCACTGACCCAGAGCCTTATACCGCTGAGCCACCATCACCTGAAGAGTGTGTGTGAGGGGTGTGTGTTTTTTCAGACACAATGCTGATGGCTTTGCGGATGCAGCGTAAGGTGTAAATGTCCATGATAGATGGGAGAGAAACCCCGATGATCTTCTCAGCTGTCCTCACTATGTCGTGTAGGGACTTGCGGTCCGATAGGGTACAGTTCCCAAACCAGATGGTGATGCAACTGTTCGGAATGCTCTCGATGGTCCATCTGGAGAACGTGGTCAGGATGGGGGGAGGGAGATGTGCTTTCCTCAGCCTACGAAGGAAGTATAGAAGCTGCTGGGATTTCTTACTGATGGAGCATGATGATACTCCGCCAGATGTACACAGAGGAACTTGGTGCTGTTGACGATCTGCATGGGCATTTCGTTGACGACAACCATCTCCTTTGTTTTGTCTACAACCAGAGACAGGTTGTTGGGTCTACACTAGGAAGTTACTTACTGTTTCACCTCCTCTCTGTATGCTGACTCATCATTCTTGCTGATGAGACCCACCATGGTCGTGTCATTGGTGAACTTGGTGATGTGGTTCAGGCTGTGCATCGCTGCCGGGGACTGAGAACGCAGCCTTGCGGGGATCCCATGCTCAGTGTGGTGGTGCTGTTCCTGATCCGGACTTACTGAGGTCTCCCAGTTAAGAAAGGATCCAGGATTCAGTTACAGAGGGAGGTGTTCAGGCCCAGCAGGCTCAGTTCTCAATCAGGTGCAGAGGGATGAATTTGTTTAATGCTGGACTGAAGTCTTTCAACAGCATTCATACGTATGAGTCTTTATTGTCCAGGCAAGTGAGGGCCAGATGGAGGGCTGTGGCGATTTCGATGTTCCATATATATGATACAAAAATACAAGTGGTCCAGTGAAGGTGGTTGCTAAAAAAAATGCAACAGTCTCTACACTCTCGTCGTGTGGTCGAGTCGAATGTAGTTCAATTTATTATCTAGGTAGCAGACGTTTGATAGTAGAATGGATGGGATAGCCTATGATTTGTTTTAAGCCTAGCACAGTGACCCGCCCGCTTACCGCGCTTACGTTCCCTTGAGCACTGATTTCGTCGCACCAGGCGATGCTGAAAGCCTGTACTTCATAGCAAGCCGAGTTTGCAGAGTTTTTCCAGCACATCATCCAATTTCACAGAGTCAAATTAATGTCTGGCGGTCATATATATGAAAACCACTGTCTCTAGGGTCCATGTGATCTCAGTTATTGAGCTAAAGACATATATAGCACCATTTTGGCTCCGGAGTGCTACTGCCATGCCGTAATCTTGGTAAGAGCCATTCCAAGGTGTGTTCAGTCAATCAGTGACTGAAAGATCACAACACCTGGCTCACAAGATTCACTTTTTTATTTACTAGAACAGACCCCCGGCCCATCCCCCAAGGAATATAGACCATATTACAGAGAAAGTGTCAAAATCAAAAAGGGGCCTAAGCCATTAACGTTGAACAAGCCAAAGAAGGGGAACGGACTAACTCAAAAAAGATTTTAATAGTATTTGGTTTTGTTTTACTTAGGGTTAGGGTTATAAAGCGTAGATTTAAAAAAAAAAGGACTTTCTGGCCATTACAATTTAACAATCAAAAGGAATCCGACAAAAATTCTTCTAAATGAGTATAAAAAATGAATCCGATAAAAATGAGTATAAATCTGATAAAAGTCAAATCCTCAAGTCTGATAAGATTTCAGCTAAGATTTGTTTTGCTTTCTGTCCTATATTTCAAACAGATGTTCCCACTACAAGAAGCTCTTACTTTAGCTCTTTTGTCCCTTTTTCCACATGAACTACAAGGACACCTACAACCTACACTGATAGATTTCATTATCAGCAAAATACTGTAACCCCTTTTTTGGCTACTGTCGGTGCCAAACTCAGGTTTGGCCCCGCATATCACGCCTGGGGGTCTTACCCAATTATGACTTCGTACACTTTTCCTTAAGTTGTTCTTTTCTAATGTTGAGGTCCAATCAAGGCACACCTGCCTATAAAATGAGACACACGTCGAGCCGTCTTGAGGAAAACGCAAAAGTAGTTTTATTGAACTTCAGAATATCGTTTAGAGATCTCTAAAAGAAAATACAGATTTACTCTGTTGGTTAACCCTTCATCTAGTTACCCTCCAACAGCAAAACCAAATCACACCAAAGTTCTTCTCCATCTGACCCCCCGTTGACAAAGTCTCTCCTTAAATACCCTAATTTTTACCTCGTCAGCATTACCTTTTCTTCTGAAATCCCCTTAACACCCAAAACAGACCATTACATCACCCTACATTACGTTTCCCTTAAAACCAGAAACCCCCTTGGATCCCATGATTCCATTCCCCTTAGAATCAAAAATGTCATCCTGACCTCCATTTTTGCTGACTTCCCGTTCCCCTTATGTCTGAAACTCATCAACCCCATATATGGTCTATTCCTGTTTTTCATCTATCTAATTCCCGTTAAATCCTGACTTTGGTAAGCTGTTTTTTTTTTTTTATATCGCTGTATAATTTCTGGGCATTTCCGTGTTTAGCGTTAACGCTATCCCAGACTTCATCTGGATCACATCTCTGATTCATTATCATCAGCGTGGATACTTTCATTATTTTTCAACTATTGCCACCTGGATAATGTGTAAGTGTTGTACTCTTTTTTCCCTCTATTTTGTAATGCTCGGTGGTAGTAAGATTATTTCTCATGCTTTACAACATTGTAATATATGTGTGTATTATTCTTGTTAAATACATGCTTGTACTTCTATGGTTATGTGTACCTGATTCTACTACTTTTGATTGTCCGTAAGTAATATGCATAATATTTTAGTATAGTGTTCCTCTTAACCTGGTCCACCATCTGACCCTGTCTTCCTCACACACACTCCTTGGCTGCTTGCCAGTTCTTCCTGCCTTGTATCTGTTTTATACACACACATTTTCTCCCACTCTGCTCCACACACACACTCCTTGTTTCACAAATCAACACTTTATCAACCACCTGCCATCAATTTTATCTACCTATTTTACTCTAATTTTCTTTCAGCTCGTCCAATGCGTTTCACCACTGTACTCCAGCCTGGAGTGACCACCACCCCGTTTCTCACAAGGTATCGGAGAGCCCAGCTCTCCCACCTGACTGGGGAGATTGGCAACTTCCTGGACGACCTGTACTCCTCCCCTCTACCAGGGGCATCTGACCAACCTGTCTTTCCTAAGATCAGTTGACCTTCACCAACTCGTAACGTCTCTACTCAAACCACCCTCAGTTGTTTGACCCCTGGTCTGTGTGATGGTCTTTTTTAACCTTGCCCAGCCATCCCTTCTCCATCTCCATGGCCATCAACCTCACAGGGTGTACCCCCTGTTACCATCAAACCTGGTGTCCCTCGCGCTGTTACTTTTAATCCTATTGTCCTACGTTCAAATGCCCCTCAACGTCCAGCAGCACCACACCCTGCTATATCACATCCTGCCCGCCGTAAACTGGTCTTTGCTACCCCGCCCAGGTCTGCTTCTCCTAGCTATTCTTCTACTTCAGCAACCTCTCCTCCCCCCTGGTTCCCAATTCTCTCACCTGTTGCTTCACCATCCTCCTCCTCCTCTAACTCTTCTTCTTCAGACACTACCTGTACCCTTTCTGCCTGCAGTCCTGACTGTGCCATATCTCCTCCCGAGTGTATTTAGATTGATTAGCCTGACTTGGCCTATTAATAAACCTTCTTTGTTTGTCTGTGGTGTGTGACTCCTTATTTCGTGGGTTGTACTAGATTGGGTCTGTGGGTGTATGTGATGTGGGTCCTATCATGATGGTAAACGCTTACTCTCAATATTATTTTGGTTAGTCATTATAATCATTAGTATTTTTAGTCATGCATAACAATTTTGCCTTTAACATTTTGAGAGTATATGATTACATATTTGTGTTCAATCACCCTAGTTTTAATGATTAACTGATTACATACTTGTCCTCTATATAGAATAAAATATTATCCTCTACGTAGGATAAATGTTGATGGCACCCCTCTATCTTAATGGTTCCTACCTACTTCTAACCTTTCTTTCTCTTACACACTAGTGCCACTCCTAATATTACTATAATACTGTAACGCTTACGCTGATCCGAACGGCTCGGTTCGAATCGCGAGGCGTGATCCGGTCAAAGTATGAGACCCAGGCACAGGCTGTATGAACATGAACTCTTTATTCTTCGTAGTAAACACCTAGTGACACTCTTCAACCGGGACATGGAAGTTACAATCAACAAACTGCGCTGAGCTAGTCTCAGCGCGTCCCTTTTAACCAAGGCATGGGTACTTAACACAAAGTAAACTCAGGTGTGCATAGTTAAGGTGGGCGTGGTCGTGAGTGGTGTGCGTGACTGCAAACAATGAACAAAAGGCATGAAAACGGAAACACGTGAACAACAAACAACTAAACAGTGAAAGCACACACAATCATGTCCGTGCACATTACAAATACGTTATACCTGAAATAATTTCTACTCAATTATCGGCTGTCACCTAGTCTCACCTTCTCATAAACTAGCGACATCTTCCCGTAACATTCTCCACACTACAGAATAGGCAGGGCTTTTAGAATGTGTTTCTATTTAGGATATTATTTATCCTTAAAGGATATTTAAGAAACTGAGAGACACAACAAAAAAAGAAAATTTCCTAAAAATACTCACACAGTACGGGTTTTAATCCTATTACTTATCATACGTTTTCAAATCTCACCCTAGTGTTAATTCATTGGCGTCTGTAGGTAAAAGCGCTTTCATGCAGTCATATTTTGAAATCAACTTTAACCCAAATAAATGCCCCCATATTTTACATTGGCATCTTATTACCACTCTATCAGCCTTTGCGTCAAGGCCAAAAATTGGAACACAATTGAAACACGAGGAATTTTTCAGAAAAACAAGACTGACACTTCATGTTCTGTCTTAAGCCTATACTGAGGACATTCTTAAGTGAAATTGGTCCAAAAATGTTGTTGGCATGTTTACTAAGTGTGTATTGTTGAATTAAAATTGCCAACATTCTCCCTGTATTTCTAAGCTCGTATATCAAACATGCTTCCATTGTTTATACATTCGTCCTATTCTTTAATTAAGTATTAACCCGCCGTTTTCCTATAGGATCCTACCCAGAAGACTAATAGTGCTATGAAGATCTTTACTTTTGTATGTCATCGTCAATTTATCTCTAGCTCATGAAAACAAAAAAGACTCACATGATTACTACTTACTGTACGTGTGAGCCTACAGGTACTAATGTGAAACCTTTGATAAAAAATAAATGTCCCTGTTGTGTCGTGTGGCTTTGGCTAGAAATAAACAACATAGAGAAGTGATAACAATTCAAAGTATGCATTTGCGATATCTCGTAAATGCCTGCATTGTTCATATTTAAAAATAAATAAATAAATAAATAAATAAATTTGTTGAGTTCCCCAGCAAACTTAATTTAAAAACAACTGTTTTCATGATTTGTCTCAGTTAAGTGAACCTCCAGGTAATTAGCAATAAGATAATGTATACGTTTGATAAGAAAATACCCCTGAAAGCATTGCAGACATATTTATGTATAAATATCCACAATAACCGTTATCTCCATAGTTTCTTTCTCTTGTCAGCTAGTGGAAGTTTGGGAAATCTACACTGCTAGAAATTTCTACATGGTTCAGAAGAAGAAAAAATACCGGTAAGAAAGCTGTGTCCAGTATTAGATTTACATGTGCTGTAGATATGTTAAAACTAAGGACAAGGCACCCATTTTTGGTGTCTATAGGCACTATTGTTTGCACAAAAGTACTTGAGTTATTGGTAATAAAGTAAAATTTGACGCTGTCTGTTAAATTCCTTAAGCTTTTCCAGGCTTGAAGCGCATGACATCACTTCCTGCCCCCAGAGACCTTTCAAGTTGAGGGCGCATTTATTATAGCAAAAGCCATGGGGAAAAATTATTACACTTACATTGGCAGATATAAATAATCTGCCATTGCTCTCACTTAAGTTCTATAGTAACTAATATTTACTATGTTCAACTCTTTTAAAATCCTTAATAATAAAGTACAAATGAGAAAATATTTGACATAAAATGAAATAATGTCATATTTTTTTACAAACAAATTGTGCTACAAATGTGTTAAGTACTAACAGACAACTACTATTAAACACATAATAACTTAAACATGAAAGAATACAGGCCACAACAATTATATTTGTAACGTCTCGCTGTTGTGACCAAAAGGCTCGCTTCTGATCGCGAGACACAAACCGAACAGAGTACGAGATCCAAATGCAGGAGTTGCAAACATAATCCTTCATTAACTTAGAAATCACCAGCATGAACATGCAGCTTCTGTTGGTTCAGTATACAATCACAATGTCTCGCGCCGGTATGTGCCGGTGTGTGATTATTTAAGCCCGTGCTCGTTCACCGGCAAAATACAAACAGGTGCGCGTGATCTTGTGGTGAGCTTGGCGATTGGTGTGTGCGTGCACGTGAGAACAAACGAGCATGTGTGTTATGTGAATGCCACCGTCCTGTCACGTTACAATATCCATGTCTCTGTCATTATATCATTTTTAACAGCTAATAATTATTTAATAACAGCATTTTATTATTAGCAGTATTATGTATCTCGAAACTGATCAATTGTTTACTGCAAAAACAAAATCAACAAAATCCACAAAATCAAATTTATTAGTGTATCAGTGAATCAGGGTAATTAATATCTGCGATCTTCATTACTGTGAACTCACTTCTGTTGCGTTAGGGCTGGGCAAAAAAAAATTGCATTACTTGTTTTTAAATATGCAGTCGATTTGATATTGATTTGCGAATCAGAATTGAGTTGAATCGGAACATCTGAATTGATACCCAGCCCAAACTACTGCAGATAAAAATGGTCATGCTACTTGAAATGGTTGCTACTTAAAGCTATTATTGCATTTTAAAAATGAATAATTGAAAGGAAATACATAATAGTTCAAGTACATACAAAGGTATATTAGGTTTTGAACGTCAGTGACAGGACCAGCTGTACTCTACAAAGTTCGGTCTGTTTTGTAGAAAGGAGACTGTGCCAGATTGTGGCTGAATCGACGAAGCTGGTGGACAGACCAGACTTCAGTATCCTTCTCCAGGGAGTCTGTCACTTTGTTGACGTTCCCCCATGACACTTTTTATTGGCGCAGTTTCCTAAGCAGGCCAGTCAACTAGATCCAACATTCAAGGCTTTGAAAGGAAGTAAAAGGCTTTCCTCGCTACTAGTTTTCTGTTCTTTGCGTCCCATTTTTATGATTGTTAACTCAATTAGATATTATATATTTATGTGATATTCTCGCATGATAGATGAGATTAATAAGAAGGCTTCTTCAAATAACTTATTCCTTTGAAGAAAAAAAAATGTAGAAGAAAATGATAGTGAAAATGCAGACTAATATAGTTTGCAAATCGAACTAAATGAAATGGTTTAATTAACAGATAAATCATCTCGGGGCGACAAAATATTCATTTAGTTGATATATATGATGTACAACAAGGAAGAAAAACAGGATGAGCAGGACAGCAATATGTGCTACTAATTAACAAAGTGGCCTTAAATAGATCAGCCTTCAATATCACTTAGGCTGGATACATTTACGTTTTGCCTGCTTTAACCTATACTATGGACAAACTATTGTGGACAACTGACAATCATAGCCTTTGGTTTGTGTTGAACATTCCTTAGAGTTGGGATTGCTCTTTGGTGATATTAAATTACCAGTCTGTATGTTCCACGCCATAAGTACCAAGGTCTTTTTACTATCCATAAGCATGAGCCCTTAAACACCAACATTACCAACACTATATACCATGACCTTAGTACTAAACTCTATACATGAGGCCATAGGTTGCATAAAATAGTTCCAAGTGCTTAAGACTAGGATCATAAGTACCAGGTCCTAATTTTGAGGACCTAAGTACCAAACGCTATGCAACATGGCCTTAGTACCAGTCTTCATGTCTAGTTAGCATGCCCTAAGTCAGGGGTATCCAACCTTTTTGAAACTGAGAGCCACTTCTTGGGTACCAATTAATGCGAAAAGCTACCAGTTTCATATTCACTTCTGAAAAAACAAATTTGCTCAATTTATCTTTAATCAAGTTATGATTTATAAATAATGTTATTCATATATGTGAAGTCACCGATCATGTTAATGATTTCTCACAATAGTTATCAGCAATGATCGAACTAGGTAGGATACAGATAAATAGCAATATGCAACACTATTTCTATAAATCTCTGTAAGTAATTATATTTTCAAATTTACATTAATGCACTCCTGATTTAAAAAAGAATAGCAACGAAAAAAATATATGCACCAAACTGGTAAGTGGTATGGTGGGCTATTTTTAAAACAGGCCCGTGGGCTACTCATGTGGTCCTTGCGGGCTACCTGGTGCTCACGGGCACTACGTTGATGGTGCCCTGCACTAAGTTCTAGGCTCCATGCACCATGGCCATATGTACCAGGCTGTAGTTACCAGGCCATAAGTACCAGGCTCTAAGTATCATGAGCTAAGCACCAGGGGCACAAGTAACAGGCAAAGGTGAGCCTAACCCTAAGTATCAAATGCTATGTACCATGGCCTTAGCACCAGGCTTCATGTACAAGGCTCTAAGTAGAATGCCCTAAGATTCAGGATCCAAGTACCAGGTCCTATATTCCAGGTGTCAGGTCCTATGTACTCTACCAGCCTCTAGGTACCAGACCAGTATAAGTACCAAACTTTTGCAATTGTAGGAAAGCTGTTTTAATTCATCCATTCATGAACACAAACAGTACTCCCAGATTCACTGTGAACAATCCATAGGTGTCATGGCAGCTCCATGTCTTTTAATCATGCAGATTTACAGAGGCTGTTATAGTCACTCTCATCTCAGCTCTTTGAACGTAAAAGTGGCCAGCAGAGGATAAAGGGCATGTCAGAGCTGAGAGTAAGTGCAGGAAGATACGTCATAGCTGCTGCAACATGGGTGCAAGATAAAAGCAGTACCAGACTCATTAGGAACCCTTTTTTTCCAACCCATTTGGTGCATGACTAATAGAGTGCTCAGAAATCGCCAAAGCACAATGAAGCAATTCCTGTGAAAAATGATCATCCCCTCACTTTCAAAAGATTTTACTTTCAGTGGAAATGCAACATTATTAGGGAACTGGACTCTTATTGTAACTTTCTCTCAAGTCAGGCAGCACTTGCAACTGAAAAAGAGATTGGATCATAATCAAACCAGCATCCGTTTATGTCTGAACGCGAATGAAATAGATTTTAAAAAGGCTCATTGCAGATGTGCAGCACTGATGAATGCCCTTCAGTAGATGACACTGAGATTGCATCATGTGCAGATTTGGAAAGAGCCAGGTCATACAAAATCTTTGTTCCTATAGTATACTATAGTATTAGTTGTTTTTCTGTTAGGCTTGGCAGAGTGGTAGAGTGGTTAGCATGCCTGCTTCACAACGAGAAGGTAATGGGTTCGGTTCCTGCCCAGAGTTCTGGGTGAAATTTGCATGTTATCACTGTGCTTGTATGGATTTCCCCATGTACTACAGTTTCCTGCCACCTCCAAACACATGTGATTGGGTATAGGTGAATTGGCTAATCTAAATTGTCCATAGGAGTTAATGTGTGTGTGTGTGAATGGCTGCCTGTCTCTAAGTCTTAGCCCTGCGATTAACTGCTAATTGTCCAGGGTGTACCCCGCCCCACACCCTAAGTTAACTGGGATAAGATCCAGTGCCCCTAAACAGGAGAAAATGAATATAATGTCAGGAATGTGAAATTTTATTATCATTTGTTTAAGCTTAGCATGTGTAGCATGCTCGCTCCGAACGGGTCGCTTCGGATCGCGAGCCGTGAACCAGGACGCAGATGAGACGCATTTGCAGACTTGTTCAACATACTCCTTTTATTTTCATGTCCACAGCTCAGCATACAAAGCCCGTGCATTACTTAGTGCTACTACAACAAACAATGATTCGCCCTGATCTGCGTCAGCGCCTGCTCTCTTATACAAACTCATGATTACTCTAAAAACAAGTCAGGTGCGCACGGTTAAACTGAGGCATGACATACGATGGAACTCAGGTGAGCCTCGTTACCCTTAAGGCGTGGTAATCAGTATGTGTGTGCGTGTGTGCAAACAGTGGAGCA
>JAOUQX010000023.1:8443650-8458494 GCA_028566295.1 Liobagrus marginatus
TAGAACCAAGGACACATGACTTAAACATAAAACACATGACATGAACGTAAAACACGTGACATGAACCGAATGTGATAAGGTGGCTCTCGGGGTCATAATGTTCTCGTGCCGTCCCGGCCACGCCCCTCCGCCTGTAGCAGCCGTGGCGGATGTTACATCTAGGGCTTCTCTACCACTACTTGTCTTTTATTGCTCCGAGAATGGAGCATATTGAACACAATTATTCCAATACAAAAAGAACCTGACCTCGTCCATTGGCAAGGCTTTGAACATTGCAGGGATTTTGGCTTTGTCGATCGAGTCTAGATTTCATTTATAAGCAATATGCTTTCTCAGCCCCAAGGTAAATCAACATCAAATAAAAATAAGGTGTTGGACCAAGTGCATACTCCCGGAACAAATCTCTTCCTGGATTCTACTGTATAAGCCTCTGCAAAAAAACACAAGAGGTTTACTGTATAGATAATTGCTGCTCAGTTAGTTATATACAACACCAATATGCAGTACTGTGACAACGTCCTTTATTTTTTACTTGCGGTCATCCAGTATTTATGTTTAATGATTTAAAGGTGTTAAAACTACCGGACTCCTTATCGAACTCTCATCATTCACCATGGTTGACAAACATGGCCATGCCACTTGGCAACTCCACTTCCCAGAACCCATACACCCTGCTTTGAGTTGAACCACACTATGTTACCATGATGATAGAAAAAGATACAACTCTGGACAAAGAGCTATTGTAACATCGCGGGAATGCTCGCCGGAATACTAAACCACTTCCGGGTCCGCCGCCGCGTCACATCCGCCAAGTCATTCCCCGATGTTTAACTTCTTGGTTAGCGGGTATATAGCACAGCGTAACGCAACAGAACTTTGCGAAGTATTGTTTTCCCAACATTACCAAGCCTTTGTTCATACCAGTTTTTCCAAGTGACCTCCACGGACAACGATACTGTTTGTTTACTTAGTCAGGACCTTGCTCTTTGTGCCATTGCATTATTTGCCGTTGCACCGTTTTGTCTCCTGTTGTTGATCTCCCCTGCTAACTAGCTCACACTGCTTGTGTTTGTCTGTGAAGCCAATAAACATCTGCATCTGGATCCTAATCCCTCTGTCCCTACCTGTTATAGAATACTTCGCCTGCAATGGACCCAGCAGATGCGGCTCACCCGCAGGCCGTGATTTCCCGTCAGGCTGAGGTAATCCGGGACCTTCATGCTGAAGTGGCTGCACTGAGCACTGCTCTGGCTCAACGCTCCATCCCCCCTCGGGAGCCAGCCCCGACGTCACTGTCCCTGTCACACCCAGACAAGTTTGACGTGTCCTCTGACCGGTGCAAGGGGTTCCTGCGACAACTGGATACTTACTTTGGTAGCCAGCCTCAGGTCTTCGCGCAGGATCAGAACAAATGCGCCTACGTCATGTCACTGATCGCCGGAGAAGAGTTGGAGTGGGACACTGCGGTGTGGGACACCGATGAGGAGGTACATCATGATTTTAACTACTTTATGCAGTTATTCCATGATGTGCTCCACCACCTGGTTGGGGGCAAGGATGCAGCAACCAAGCTGCTCCAGATTCACCAAGGGGGTAGGCCTGCATCAGAGTATGCAGTTTGGTCTCGCACGCTGGTGGCACAGAGTGGGTTCAATAATTGTAATCTCAAGTCCATCTTTCAAGCAAGTCTGGATGCCTGGCTCCAGAGGGAACTGGTGTGCAAGGGGGGAAAATATGCACTTTCCCCAGTTCCTCACCTTGACGGTTAAACTGGACAACCTTCTCCATGCACAACCAGAACTACCGGCTGGGGTCGCTTCCCTGACAGTTCCAACGCAGGTTCGAACCTCTAGCCGTCCAGCGTCGGCAAACCCATGCAACTAGGAGGCGCGCACATAACCCCAGAGGAACAAAGGAGGAGCCAGCATGAGCAGTTGTGCTTCTACTGCGGCCAAGCAGGTCATGGCTATGCCCGGTGCCCCACGAAGTCTTCCACCAGCAGCCACATGAGTCATTTTTCTGGTCCCCCCTCTCTCACCCCTCAGTTATCTGTGCCTGCTGAACTACGCATTACTAATCATGTTCTTCCTGTTTCAGCGTTAGTCGACTCGGGGGCCGCGGCCGATGTGATCGACCTCAGCCTGGTGCGGCGGTTGGGCATCCCTACCATCAAGTGCAATCCCCCTTTACCATCACCGCTGTGGACAACGCATCCATAGAAAAGGCCGCATCACTCACCAGACCAGACCGATACAGCTAAAAGTTGGCCTGTTTCACACAGAGGAGATCTCACTGTTTGTAATCGCCTCACCAAGAAACCCTGTTATCCTTAATTTCCCGTGGCTAGCCGCTCACAACCCTCAGTTTATGTGGGGGGAGAAGGAACTGACCCACTGGTCCCCTCACTGTCATGCTCAATGTTTACATTCCCTGCCTCACCTTCGAGTTTGTAACACCCGCCTCTCACACACTCAGCCGTCACTGCCCGACAACGTCCCCTCCGACTACACGGACCTTGCCAAAGTCTTAAGCAAAGAGGGGGCCACCCAGTTACCCCCACACCGGCCCTGGAACTGTGCCATAGACCTCCTTCCTAACACAGCTCCCCCTAGAGGCCATGTGTACTCATTATCTGTTCCAGAGACTCAAGCCATGGAGAAGTATGTGGAAGAGGCCTTATCGCAGGGGTTTATCAGGCCGTCCACCTCACCTGCGGCCTCTTTTCTGTTGGCAAGAAGGACGGGGGCCTACATCCCTGCATTGACTACAGAGCACTCAATGCCATCAACCATAAAAAAATGCTACCCCCTGCCGCTCATCCCCCCGTCTCTCGAACAGCTGCGGGAGGCTCGCTATTTCACCAAGCTCAACCTCCGCTCCGCCTACAACTTGATTAGTGTCTGAGAGGGCGATGAGTGGAAGACAGCCTTTCTCACCAGTAAGGGGCACTATGAATACTTAGTGATGCCGTATTGTCTGGGCAACACCCCCTCCGTCTTTCAGGCCTTTATTAATGAAATCTTCAGGGACCTCCTTCATTCGTTTGTGGTCGCCTACATAGACGACATTCTGATATACTCCCGTTCCCTGGAGGAACACGTCGCACACGTACGAACAGTCCTGACCCGCCTACACCAGAACCATTTATTTGCAAAAGCAGAAAAGTGTGAGTTCCATGTCACAGCAACTACACCTGCACCGTTGAGAGCATCCTGACTGGCAGTATCACAGCGTGGTTTGGGAACAGCACACAGCAGGACAGACGAGCTCTACAGAGGGTGGTACGATCGGCTGAACATTCCATTCGCACTGAACTTCCTGACCTGCACCACATCTATAATAAACGCTGCTTAACCAGAGCCAGAAAGATTAGGAAAGACCTCAGCCACCCCAACAACAGACTGTTCTCTCTGTTACGGTCAGGGAAGTGTTTATGCTCCTTAAAAGCAAGCAAAGAGGAAATGAGGAGGAGTTTCTTTCCGCAAGCTATCCATGCCCTCAATCAAAACTCTATCTCATAAACCTACACACACACATCAGGACTCTACTTTTGCTTTTGTCTGGATTTTCTCGCTTCTTGCCCTTTTTTTTTTCATCTCCTGAGACTCTCTTTTGCACACACACATGCACAATTGCACAGAATATATATGTACACTATAGTATAGTATGTATATACACTGTATATTTATAACTTATTATGTACAGAATGTATACATACACTGTATATCTAGAGTATAGTATGTCTATACAATGTATATTATAGCATATCATGTATAGAAATGTAATCATACAATGCATATTCATAGTATATTATTGTAGGTTACTTTTGGTATGCTATATTTTAGTATATTATATTATTATTATTATTATTATTATTATTATTATTATTATTATATTCATATACATATTGCGTAACATATGGCTCTCTGAGCTGGATGAGAACCCGGCTCTAAGAGGAGTGACGACCCAATCGCAGGCTTTGCAGTAAACAAGGCTTTTATTCTCATACAACCACAAACCGGATCACACATCCACGTTACATTCAATGTGCGACGAACTACACTGGAGCTTGTCTCAGTGCGTCCTTTTAAAGAGGCTTGGAGCCCTTAACTTAAAGTGTAACCAGGTGCGTGTGCTTAGAACTAAGGCATGATAATTAACATGACGCGTGCCGGGTTACCATGGGCGTGACTGTGGCGAATGTGCGTGCGTGCACACAATGAGACAACAAACAGTGAAACATGCAACAAAACCGTGAAACCCATAACCAAAAGTGAATGCACAGACATGTTAACTGCCAACTTAAACATAAACACAACCCCAGTCGTGTCTGTGCACGTCACATATTGCATATAGATGTACATTTGTAATTTGTAATTAGTAATTATTGTATACTATTAATAGTATTTATATGCAACCAACCCCCCCCTTTTTTTACACAATTTCCCTCTCTTCCTCACCCCCCACTTATAGCAAATTTTCAGTTAGTCGTCAAAGCATTTCACTGTATGTTGTACCATGTATAATGTACATGTGACAAATAAACTTTGAACTTGAACTTGAACTGAACTTGAACAACTAGGTTCTTGGGATACTGCATCAGCCACACTGGAATCCGGATGGATGAAGACAAGGTGAACGCCGTCTTGGACTGGCCCCTACCAAAGACGGTCAAGGAACTGCAGCGTTTTCTGGGCTTCGCTGATTTCTATCGCCGTTTCATTCGTGGTTTCAGTACGGTGGCCGCTCCCATCACGTCACTGCTCAAAGGGAAACCTAGGAAATTATTGTGGACTGTGGCAGCGACTGCCGCCTATTCCCAACTCAAGTCCCGGTTTACCCCGACTCCTATCCTAAAACATCCCAACGCAGAGCTTCCGTTCTTGGTCTAAGTAGACGCCACCCATTGTGGCATTGGAGTGGTGCTCTCTCCGTGACAGGGGTCCCCAGCAAAACTCTACCCTTGTGCCTACTTCTCGCGGAAGTTGTCCCCAGCCGAGGCCAACTATGACATAGGAAATAAGGAACTGCTGTCCATCAAGGCTGCCCTGGAGGAATGGAGGCACTGGTTAGAGGGGCCCCCACACACCTTCCAAGTCATCACTGACCATAAGAATTTCGAGTTTGTCAAGGAGGCCAAACATTTGAACCCATGTCAGGCAACGTGGGCACACTTTTCCACAAGGTTAAATTTTACGGTCTCCTACCGCCCCGGCACCAAAAACACCAAGGCAGACGCCCTCTCATGCCTTCACGACCCGGTCGACCTCCTGCCTCACCCACAGCCCATTTTGTCTCCCACCGTTGTCCTTTCCCTCGTTAAGTGGGACGTCATGGAGGAAATTTAGAGAGTGCACCTTGGGGAACCGTCCACCCCCGGATTTCCCACGGACAAGGTATACACCCCCACCTGCCTACAGTCCAAAGTCATGGAATGGGTCCACAGCTCCCCCGCTTCTGGACACCGCGGGGTCAACCGCACCACGACCCTGATTCGATGCTCATTCTGGTGGCCTACACTGGCTAGGGAGGTCAGAGGGTTTGTGGCCGCATGCCATGCCTGCACCCAGTCCTGGACCCCCTGATCGCCCCCTGCGGGCCTGTTGGAGCTGCTACCCATGCCTCATAGACCCTGGTCAAACCTATCCGTTGATTTTCACACAGATCTACCCCCCTCTCAGGGGTTCACTACCGTGATGGTGATCATAGACTGCTTCTCGAAGTCTTGTCACCTTGTCCCATTGAAAGGACTATCTACAGCCTTGGAGGCCACCCAGGTCCTGTTCGACTAGGTATTCAGGACATAGTCAACGACAGGTGGCCACAGTTCACCTCGCGGCTGTGGAAAGCCTTCTGCAAGCGTAAGTCTCATGTCAGGTTATCACCCGCAGGCGAATGGCCAAGTGGAGGGCCTGAATCAAAAGATTGGGAGATATCTGTGGGCATACTGCAGCCAGGAACAAGAACGATAGAGTACCTTTCTGCCCTGGGCTGAGTATGCATAGAACTCTCTAACCCATTCTTCCACAGGTCTCACCCCCTTCCAATGTGTCCTGGGGTAACAGCCGCCTTTGTTCCCATGGTCGGGGGAACCCTCCAAGGTACCAGTAGTAGATGACTGGATGCGCAGGAGCGAGCAGGTGTGGGACGGGGCACACGTTCATCTCCCGCAGGCGATTTGAGCACAAAAGATCAAGGCGGGCCGATGCCAACGCCCACCAGGAACCTCTGCCTCCGACTACCAAGCAAAAAGCTCAGCCCAAGGTATGTGGGTTCGTTCAAAATCATAAAATGAATTAATCCAGTGATATACCATCTACAGCTACCTGCCACTTACCACATTTCTCCTTCTTACCATACATGCCTCCTAAAACCGGTCCACGGGACCCACGTTGAGGAGGCCCCTGGAGCCGAACTTCCCACACCACTGGAGCTTGACGGGGCCCCCGCTTACTTGGTGCGCGAGATCTTGGGCTCTCATAGGAGGGAGGGACGTCTCCAATACCTGGTAGACTGGGAGGGGTACGGCCCGGAGGAGAGGTCTTGGGTCCCAAGCAGAGACATTCTGGACCCATCCCTGGTCAGAGACTTCCAGCAGAACCACCCTGAACACCCAGCTCCCAAGCCCAGAGGTCGTCCCAGAAGGTGAAACCTGGAGGTGTCCCTGGGGGGGATACTGTAACATCACGGGAATGCTCACCGGACTACTAAACCACTTCCAGGTCCGCCGCCACGTCACTTCCAGCCGAGTCATTCCTCGATGTTTTACTTTCGGGTTAGCGGGTATATAGCGCAACGTAACGCAACAGAACTTTGCGAAGTATTGTTTTGCCAACATTACCAAGCCTTTGTTCATATAAGTTTCATATAAGTGACTTCCAAAGACAATGTTATTGTTTGTTTACTTAGACAGGACCTTGCTCTCGTTGCAATATTTGCCGTTGCACCATTTTGTCTCCTGTTGTTGATCTCCTCTGCTAACTAGCTCACACTGCTTGTGTTTGTCTGTGAAGCCAATAAACATCTGCATCTGGATCCTAATCCGTCTGTCCCTACATGTTACAGCTATGTTGTACTTGCATATGCAGATCAATATTACCAATTAAATGCAATGTCCCACCATCCCTTGGGATACATGGTACAGTATGGTATGTAAAGTAGTGAGTGTACAGCTTTAATAACAGTGTAAAATTGCTGTCCCGTCAAAATAACTCAACACACAGTCTAAACTGCAGGTTTACAGGTTGCCACTGTAATCCTCTTCCACTCTTCTGTGATGGAATCACGGAGCTGATGGATGTTAGAGGCCTTGCAATCCTCCACCTTCTCTTTGAGGATAGATGCTCACAGAGCACCCCACAGATGCTCAATGGGGTTTAGGTCTTGAGACATGCTTGGCCAGTCCATCACCTTTACCCTCAGCTTCTTTAATAAGGCACTGGTCATCTTAGAGTTGTGTTTGGCCCAGTCTCTTAAGGGAGGAGATCATGCTCTGCTTCAGTATGTCACAGTATATGTTTGCATTCATGATTCCCTCACTGAACTGTAGCTCCCCAGTGCCAGCAGCACTCATGCAGCCCGAGACCATGACGCTCCCACCACCATGCTTCACTGTAGGCAAGACACACTTGTCTTTGTACTCCTCACCTGGTTGCTGCCACACATGCCTGACACATCTGAACCAAATAAGTTTATCTTGGTCTCATCAAACCACATAACATGGTTGCAGTAATCCATGTCCTTAGTCTGGTTTCTTGTGCATCATCTTTAGATGAGGCTTCCTTCTGGGATGATGGCCATGCAGACCAATTTGTTGCAGTGTGCGGCATATGGTCTGAGCACTGACAGCCTGACCCCCCACCCCTTTAACCTCTGCAGCAATACTGGCAGCACTTGTACGTCTCCCAAAGACAACCTCTAGATATGATGCTGCGCACATGCACTCAACTTCTTTGGTGGACCATTGCAAGGCCTGTTCTGAATGGAACTGATCCTTTTAAACCGCTGTATGGTCTCGGCCACCATGTTGTAGCTCAGTTCAAGGGACTTGGCAATCTTCTTATAGCCTAGGCCATCTTTATGTAGAACAACAATTATTTTATTCATGTCTTCAGAGAGTTCTTTGCCATGAGGTGTCATGCTGAACTTCCAGTGACCAGTATGAGAGAGTGAGAGCGATAACACAAAATTTAACACTAGCTCCCCATGCAAACCTGAGACCTTGTAACAGTGATGATTCACGTGACACCGGGGAGGGAAAATGGCTAATTGCACCAAATTTGGACATTTTCACTTTTGACACCAGCGGTTTAAATATTAATGGATGTGTGTTGAGTTTTTTTATTGGACAGTAAATTTACACTGTTAGACAAACTGTACACACACTACTTTACATTGTAGCAAAGTGTCATTTCTTCAGTGATGTCACATGAAAATATATAATAAAATAGTTACAAAATGTCAGGTGTGTACTCACTTTTGTGAAACACTGTAATTCTGCCCCCTAACTTTTTCTGTTCTGGCACTGAGGTGGTGGAATGAACTATCCATCAATGTCAAAACAGCCAAGTCACTGACTTAACTGAGTAACTGAAAACCTACTTATTCCTCAAATGCTTGAACTTTTAATTGATTTAATTAAAAAACCTATTGTTGCTATTTTTCCACCAGTTTTATGCTTATGATGCCTTTATTTTGTGATCTAATGAACCAGTATTGATCGTTTCCTTAATGGTCGTCAAAGCACTTTTGTTTGTCGCTCTAAATAAGAATGTGTAAATGTAACTGTAATGTCAATGTAAACATTTCATTCATTAACTACTGCTTATCCTGTTCCGGGGTCATGGGGGCGCTGGAGTCTATCCCAGATAACGTAGGGCATGAGTCGGGGTACACACTGTACAATCAGCAGTTAATCGCAGTGCTAACACTTAGGGACAGACAAACATTCACACACACATCCACTTCTATGGACAATTTAGAGGAGCCGATGCACCTATGCCCAATCCCACGTGTTTGGAGGCAGGAGGAAACCGGAGTACCTGGGGAAAACCCACACAAGCACAGAGAGAACATTCACACTCCACATAGAAAGATCTTGGGCAGGAATCAAACCCATGATGTGATGCGAGGCTTGCGCCGAACGGCTCCGTACGGATTGCCGACCTCGACGAGTAAGCAGGAGGCGCAAATGCAGAACATGAGCTCATACTCATCTTTATTGGAATCGCAATAGTGGCAAACGAACACAGTGGTAACTTCTTCAACCATACAATAACTCACGCTGACTCTCAGTCAGCGCGGCTCATTTAAGCCCAAACACTGATTGCACGTTTAAGTGCACACAGGTATGTGTAGTTAGTTGTGGGATATGGAATGAGTGAGTGCGACACAGTGCATATGGTGAATGTGAACAGTCAACACACACACAGTCTGTAGCACCCTCAGGCGAGCATCCGGGCCACAGTCCTTGGCCGTGACACATGGCCTTCTTGCTGCAAGGCAGTCATGCTCACCAATGTAAACTTTTAAAGATTTTATATTGTTGACGAACTTTAATAAAGATGAAAAATGGTATTGAACATTAAAATTTACACAAAGCTCCTACACGGTTTTATTATCAGACTGTACATTTTTTCATTATTATTGTTTTTGATCACATAATTAATGATTAGTCGTCATGAACATGTCCTACACTGCTCTGCCAGCCCACTAGAGGGCAACCATGTACATTGTGTAAGTACTCTTCTTCTCTTTAGTCTTTGTTGATGTTGCCATGTGCCCATCCTGATAATTGTTGTTTTGAACATCCAGTTGTTTTGAGTTTGATTTTATTAGTCACTTGGCTTCTGTGTTGCATGACATATCATGCCATAGTGATGAAGTTACTGTTTAGTAATTTGTCTTAATACTATGTCTCTGATTTGTTGCATAGGTGTTTTAAGAAAGAAAATCATGCGTTTGCTTTATTTCCCTTATTTCATCCTGTCATATTTATGACAAAAGCACCGAATGGCAGTTGCTGCCTTTTGCACAGCAGTGACTATAAACTTTACGAATGTTGCATTGAACTTGCATTGAAAGTTAACCATTTTTAAGTTGTTAGGTCAGACAATCTAATTACCATTACCAAAACATGCCAAATAAACTGTTTATCTCTTTATTTAACCGTTCAGCTATAGGAATCCAAACCAAGGGTTTGAATCAAAAGCATGCTTCATTTCTTTTTTTCATTTTCAGATCCTATTTATCACATACACGCAGTGAAATGTTTTTATCCCGCATATCCCAGCATATGAATTTGAACGCTGGGGTCATAGCTCAGGGTCAGCCAGAACAAACAGCTCCCCTGGAGCAATTGAGGTTAAGGGCCTTACTCAAGGACCCAATGATGGTAGCTTGCGAGGCTTGAACCCCCGAACCTCTGATCACTGATCCAGAGCCTTACCATTGAGCCACCACAGTTAGAAATGGTAAATAAATGCAAATTACAAAAATGTCATTTTTAAGAAATGTAATTTAAATTACAACAATTTAATTTATTATTAAATTGTAGCTGGTACATAATAATGTGAATTTTTTTTTCTTCTTTAAATTCTTATTTATGTAAAATAAGTTTACTACTTGGCTGTCTGCAAGAAATTGATAAAAACAAACTGGTGGTGTCTAAGCCTTTTCCATATGATCAAACGTTGTCTTCTTCTTGCTCACCTTTTAATTAACCCAAAAAGCTCAGCTTCTACTTCTGATTCAGTTGATCTTATGCTCTCTGATCAGGACCAACTTCGGCTGTAGCCGAAGAGAACAAGAAAGTTGAGTTGAAAGCACAGAACAGCGTTTCATTAAGGAGGCAATGCAAGCTGATGTGGATGAACGTTATTTATGCTGATGGCAACTAGTGTAATCAGCAGAGAATTTCCTACCGACACGTCTGGAGACAGCCTCCTGTGAGAGCCTTTCCGCACTTCCCAATTAAATCGTGTACAGTCTATTTTGCAGTGAACACATTCACTCACTGTGACTGCCATCCGCATCGAATGCTCCCCTACATGCATTCCAAGCTCTTCGAGCTGTTAGTGTGTAACAGACGTTTATCTTTTCTTTAAATAAATAGAGATTGGATTTTATCCATTTCTCTTTTTTTTGGAGGAGGCTGAAGCTTTTTTTTGGGTCAAGCCCCGGATCGCCTATTGTATTTGTACAATTTATTACGTATTGCTCCTTATTCCTCTATCATTGAAGTCTATGGCAGCCCATATATCTTCTCAGTAAAAAGTTCTGAAAAGTGGCATGCCAAGAGAACACACTATGATATGATACCATACCGACTTTTAAGTTTCTAGGACCTGCGAGTCAAAAGCAATTTTATAAAAATTACTGGGGAAAAATGTGACTTCACTGTAATCTCTTTAGTAACTAAACAAACACGACATCACTGCAGTGTCACCACAGCAATCCAACCCAGCGAGCTAAAGAAATAAATGCACGTAGCTTCAGTTCTCTACCTACTAAGTAAGTTTCACCCTTGTATTATTATTATTATTATTATTATTATTATTATTATTACTGTCATTATTATTATTATTATTATTATTATTATTATTATTATTATTATTATTATTATTATTATAGTACTTTAGATCGCTAACTAATTTTGGTCTAATACAATAAATGTGGTCTCTTTAGATGTCTTTTTTACACACGCATTTTCAGTGCGTGCCGTGCAGAGCCCCACCCACACCTCGGACACTCAGACAAGATGGCCGTTATGTTATATTTATGCAGTTTACCACAGACAAAATATTTTTATGACAACAAATGATGGCGCAGCACTAGTAAAAGATTGTAAACGAATGATCTCGGGTGCTATTCTGCTTAGAGCTTAGGCGCTCAGTTTAGGCAGTCAGCGCGCTTCTGCTGCAGGAGATAGAGGGAGAGAGTGTGTGTGTGTGCATGTATATGTTTGTCTTGAAACATTCAGTGAAAAACATTGTCTTGATGCCAGGTTAAGCGTTTTTCATGGAATTATTGAGCTCAGGGTTTTAGCTCGAGGAATATGCACACACTTCATTCATTCTGAAAGACGAACATATTGGGGTGTTACGGAGCTACGTTTAAATAGAAAACCATTATAATGAAAATTAAATGTTCTTTGACATAACCCTTGCTCCAATCCCTAAAGAAACGCATTTAGACAAACATGAATTGAAAACCTTAGTGTGATATCCAGTTATACATTCCATTCTACCTGTTTGCGCATTATTTTTATAATACCGTGCATGAATACTAATTACCTCTGGGCGGCACTCATGTAGTCTTCAATGTTGTATTTAAACTTATTTATCAAAAACTTATATCAAATTTATCAACAAAGTAAATTAAATGTATCGAAACTACTGATTAATGGAGTTTGCATGTTCTCCCCATTGTTTGCATTGGCATTTATTTTAAGTTACAGTTGATTAAGATGGTTAGATTTCTTTGACCTTGGCAACTCATGACAGCTGAAAAATGATTGGATAAGCTCTCTAACATAAACGGACTTTGCAAACAATGGAAAAGCTTAAGAATAAAGAGAGTAGTTTATTGGGAAATAATTTACTACATGGCGGCATGGTAGTAGAGTGGTTCGTGCTCCTACCTCACAGAAAGAAGGTCATGGGTTCGATTCCCATCCAGGGTGTTTATGTGTGGAGTGTGCATATTTTTCCTATGCTTATGTGGGTTTTCCCAGGGTACTTCGGTTTCCCCCTGCCTCTAAACACATGCGATTGGGCATAGGTGAAATGACTACTCTAAATTGTCCATACAATCCATGACCCAGAACAGGATAAATGCTACAATTCTATGAATTTACTACATATTCATATAAATTATATACATATTTTTTTAATATTTAAAAAAAACTGTTTAAAAGTTTTTGATAAGCTTCTGAGTTTAAACACAGCTATAATGTAACTGTTGCATGATGTTTCCTAATTGCATATAAAACCCAAATTTATTTGATCGCTCTATTTTGCTAATGTGGACCAGTATTTCAGATTGGCAAGAGTTAACCACAGGGGTTTATTTGCCTCATTAAGGACAAGGCAGCTCTGGCAGCACATAAAGTTAAGCTGTTTGCGTGATGTAGAAATAATGGGAATATATCACCGCCTTTGTTTCCTACTGACAGTGATATTCTAGTCACCAGCTGTGAATTTCAACAATGACACTTGAATAATAGTGTTTATCATTACCCAAACACTGTCTAAGACAGAGTGTGCTAATGGCTGGCGTTGCACTAGTGCGCTAGCAAAATATGTACCTGCTGTGGCTGCACATCAGCAGGTTAGCGATGAGTTTGCCGACCTTTGTGTTAACTCCATATTGTCATTGAACAATAACAGATTTTCAGCTATTGCGCTGACTTTGGTTGCATGCTAGCCAGAATTTGATCGAACACCACCTGTCCGAAATCTCCTGGGAGGCCAAGGCAGCAAGCCTTTTGACACGTGAGTGATTTGCGGTGAGCAAAGTCAATCGGAAAGCTATGACTCATGAGCCGGTGCTGGAAGTGTGTATGCCGCTGCTGTTTCGAAAAGCATCCGGGCAGCTGGCATGTGGACACTTTGTTTACTGCCTTCGAAGCTAACCATAGGGAGCCACATGTTCCCAGCTGCAGTGTTTCTTCAGAAAGAGTGCTTTTCCAATCTCTCCTGCTCATAACATATATATTGCACAGGTGCTTTTGCAGAAGTTAATTTGCTGTGGCACATGTGTCTGTTTTTTTTTTGTATATATATATATATTTTTTTCAAATGGCCCGGGGAGGTTAAAAGTAAACATAGTCTAGGATGACCTTGCGATAGGAGCAGCTTACCTGACACACACAATTGTGCGCTGTCAACTCCGATCTGCAGAGCTTTCAGTGAGGATTGGGGCCTGAAACATACACGACACCGTAAACACAATTTGCATAAACGCAAGTTGGAGCCTGAAGAGAGTGTTCTGTCTGGTGTGGTAACCTAGCAGAGGGGAAAGAATTGCATAATATAGGCCATGCATTAATATCAGTGCTAAATTTCAAGCATCAGCCACTGGCTGGAACAGCTATTCACCAGGCGTTTTTTTGTTTGTTTTTTGTTTTTTTTATGTATGTGCTATAAGACGATAAGATTGTAAGCGCTTACAAAGAAATCATTCTGCCACAAACAAACAGATATAGAAAAAAGTACCTGAAATCCTCTGTAATTGTAATTATCAGATGGAAATTAATTTGTATGGCCCAAACATCATCGCTGCCAAACAAAAGAATACTGTATGGTGTCCAGCAGTCTATCAGAACAAAGAAGATGTCAGGCCAAATATGAACAAGAACCAAGCCAAATAAGTGAAGATAGTCATTCATTCCTTATCTAGCACTTATCCTGTTCAGAGTCGTGGTGGTGCTGAAGTCTGTCACAGCTAACTTAGGGAGTGAGGAGGGGTACACCCTGTACAATCTGCAGTTAATCACAGGGCTAACACAGGGCTGACAGACAACCATTCACACACACATTCACTCCTATGCACAATTTAGAGTACCCAAGTCACCTATGCCCAATTTGCATGTGTTTGGAGGCAGGAGGAAAACCAGAGTACCCAGGGAAAACATGCAAAGCATGGTGAGAACATGCGAACTCCACAGAGAAACACGCTGGGCAGGAATTGAACCCATGACCTTCTTACTGTGAAGGGGGAGTGCTAACCACTCTGCCACCACGCCATCCAGCATCAAGTTTCAAAGTTTATTGGTCACATGTACATTATACGTGCTACAACATACAGTGAAATGCTTTGACGACTAACTGAAAGTTTGCTATA
>JAOUQX010000023.1:8529295-8539799 GCA_028566295.1 Liobagrus marginatus
TGCCGGTCAGGATGCTCTCTATGGTGCAGGTGTAGAAGGTCCTGAGCACCTGAGGAGGTAGTTTAAAGTCCTTTAGACGTCTGAGATTGAAGAGACGCTGCCGGGCTTTCTTCACTATGTGGTCGATGTGGTGTGACCATTTCACTTCACTTCTTCGATTTAAGTGTTATACAACAGTCAAAACTTTGAAAAATCTATTTTTTTTGTATTAGTAGTAGTTGTATAATGTATTTTTTTGTATACATTCACGATAAAAACAATATGTTGTGCTTTTCACCAAGTACAAAATATAAACGGTATGCGTGTTTTGCCGTGCCTCTGTTAGTGGAGTCCAGTCTGAAACGCGTCGGAAAATTAACTGTAACTTACTAAATAATTTTCACAAAACATAAAACATACATCTACGGAAAGCTTAGAATGTCTATTTTTATGCTGCAAGTAAAATCAAAAACAAATATTCTCGGTTTGTGTAATCTGTATCAAACCAAGCAGAGGTGCGTCACCTCAAGTTTTACTTCATTATCTTTAATGTGCTGTGCTAGCCCCACCTCCAGCGCTAGTCATAGGCTAAATATTATCTTTAATTCACTGCAGTAGCGCCACCCTCAGTGCTAGTGCAACATCGAGTCAGGCTCCAGCAGAGGGAACCCTCGCCGGAATACTGACCCGGTCCACTTCCGGGTTATGCCGCGCCACTTCCGGCCTAGTCACTTCCGAGTTACGCGCTATTTAAACCGGGCGCTCACAGCGTTACATTGCGAAGTATTGTTTGCTCTTAGTCAACATTACCAAGCCGTTCTACACGTTTGCTATTCACGCATGTTGCTTAACGTTAACAAGTCTGGTTCACGTTTGTTAGCTTTACCAAGCCTCGTTTATGTTTATTTGCTAGTCTGTCTACGTTGCCAAGACTTGTCCCACGTCTGTTATCTGTTTGTCATTGACAACCTTGCTTGTTGGATTAAAACCTCTGCAAATGGATCCCAACTGGTCTGGCTCCATGTCACACCTAGTCACATGCTAAATATTATCTTTAATGTGCTGCGGTAACCCCGCCCCCAGCGCTAGTCAAATGCTAAATCATTTGGGCTTCACCTGAGTAACAAAGTGAAGAACAATGCTAGTCTTTTCACAGAATTACACCTTGAAGGGGGAAGATTACTTAGTGGGGGAGGTGCTTTGGTTTCCCCAGGCATGAATAACATAAATATTCATGACTTTAACATAAACACGCATACAGCAGTGCTGAAACAAAAAGTCACTTATAAAGTGTCAATTATTTTGTAAAGTGATTTATTATAGTGGTTAGAATGGTTTACATCATTTTGAAGTAAATATTAAGGCCTACATGACTGATTACTTAAATCTCTTATTGCAAACTATTTAATACAGGTTTTATGGCATTACTTCAGTAAACTTTTTTTTTGTTGCAAAACTCACAAACCTTGCATATTTTTTTCCTATGAAATGTAAACATGTACATCCATTCTGCTCACATAGTATTGTAGCTTAGCTTGTGCTGAATTCAAATAAAATACATGTTGGCTAATAGTATGTTATAAGAAGCACAAATAAACACAAATGTTAGAGTATATCAAAACATCTCACAGGCTCCAAAACACTCTCGGACCCCAGAGGGTTAAGGGCTAATCATCTGAAATATGTATGAGAGCAAGCTAATCATCTCCAGTGACTGTGGGAAACTGTGTATTACCTTAGGTGTTAGAGAGCCGGATTTCCCATGAGGATCTTAGCCTTGAAGTAAGTTAACTTGATGCTCATTTAAAGAAAGCGTTACAATGTGCACCCAGGGCTGTTACATGATGGAATTGAGTGACTCGGGTGTACTGTGAATGCATTCCATCCATAACTGAACAGCTCCCTGGGGTTACGAATGAAGTAATTGATCAGTCAAATATCAGAAGGTCTCATTTTGATATATAGAAATTTATTGTTGTCTTCTGATGTATGTGCCATTGTGGTGTTCTCACAAAGAAGTGCCTTGTACTCTACGATTTCAAATCTGAGTCATATGTAGAACTCCAACACCTCTCTCACCAGCTGGTTTTGCTTGTTTTACACCAAAAGGAAATAATGTAAGATTATCACTAATGGCCCTGATGCATTGTTATTGGTGACTTTTGACTAAGTGATGGGAATAATGGTGTTACTAACGGCGTTATTTGTTCCAGTAACAAGTAATCATTGAATGACAGTTTACCTGCAACGTTTTTCTCTGATGTGTGTGTGTGTGTGTGTTGGGGTAGAACATATAACCTATGATGATTAGTGTGTGTGTTTTTGACAACCACAACTGATGATGATGATGATTGACTTGGGTAGAGTAAATTTCAATCGTTTGCCAACCCGAGGCAGAGTAGCAAGTGCGGGGGTTATGGTGCACACACACAAGCATATGCACAGTCACACACACACACACACACGCACGCACGCACGCACGCACACGCACGCACGCACACGCACGCGCACGCACACGCACGCACACGCACGCACACACACACACACACACACGAGACCAGGAGTCAGAGTGATGTCAAAGTCCACTTCATTCATTTAACACATTTCATACTGGGCGCAAGTCATTTTACGTGGTTGAACACAATAGTCCCTTTCCCTGCTAGTTACTTTTATTACAATGCAAGTCAGTTACTAACTCAGTTATTATTTGTAAGACGTAACTAGTAACTATAACTAATTACTTTTTTAAAGTAACGTGCCCAACACTGCTCTTGAATTGGATGCAGGTAAATTTCCAGAAGTGCAAAAAAAGGTCAAAGGTCTTTGATTAGCTGTTTAACAAATCAGACAATGATCAGAACCCTTTGTCCAAACAATATTTTTTTTAATGGTTGGAGACATTCTTTTGTCACAGTGCAGTTTCATTTTCATACCAACTAGTCCTCGGTATACTGCATACTTAAGTTATTGAGGATTATTTCCTTTTATGGTGTATGTTCATGAGGCAACTTGAGCCAATCATTCGCTTTATTGCTTATGGTTTGCGTTTATAGGGAACACTGATGGAAACAAGGGATGGTAGGGGGATTTTGTGAAACTAAAGCTAAGCGACTTGTCAGCACTGAAAACAAGCCAGCAGTATTCTTCTCACTGGAGCCAAAAACTTTAAGTAGATCATGGACTAAAGACAGACCACACACAGTAACCCACGTGTTCAGGCTCATACACCAGCACCAGGGAGGTGTCGAGCCCAAGTTTAACAAGTACAGGGGAATGAGTCTGTCATGGACATAGCTGACAATCACATCGTCTACCCTGAACTCACCAATGTTTTTATTCAGATGTCGTCACTTTGCCCATTTGGGTTGGAAAAATGTTTTAACACGAGGCTCTTTTATACTTTTAGTTTATTATTTTAATGTTTTAAGCCAGCTACTGGATTAGGTTGTGATTCCGAGGGAGGTGTGATAAAACCATAATAAGATATCGTTGTATCATAATACCTTTTCTGTGCCTTCAGCTTTGTTTATTCCTTTATTAAATGTTTAGTCTGAAGCGTTTAGCGATTACTCCTACAGCCAGATTTGTCTGCATTTATTGTAGGAGAAATAATGAGAGTTCTGAGAACATATCCTGCTGTAAAAAAACAGTTAAAATGATTTCTTTGATTCTTGTTTCAAAACCGTTATACGCTGCACTACTCATGTTATGCACATGGTTATGTTGGACAGTGTAGATAATGACCTCATAAATAAATAAAAGAAACCTCTAGTCTATTCAAAGCAATCACATGTTCTAAGCACGTCTTGTGATTTGCCAGACCGGCTCATGTTTCAATAATTCCAGCTTCTTTTCACTAAGGGTGGCAGAAGGGCTACATAAGCCCATGCTCACTCTTCGGCTTTTTCCCACAACCTCTAGGCACCTCTGAGGAAGTCATCCATGCCTAAATGCACTTCCTCAATCAAAGACTGAATGTAGAAGTTGTCCTGGAGGTTGGCTGTCGCGGGTATGGCATTAGCAAAGCACATGCTAGCCTTTCAGGCTCTGACAATGAAGGCTTTTGTGCTTCTTCAGAGCTGTCCATTGAGATTTAGGACGGCTCTCCGACAGCAAGACAATGCACGAGCAATGGCAAGGCAGTCCTTAACGTGCACCACTGAAACACTGAGGAAAGGGATCCAAGTTTGGACACTAGGCCACATGTACACAGCACAAGATATGAGAGTCTTTGAATAGCGTTACAAAAGCTGCTTTTGTTTAATCCCTTCAGTCATGCAGTCGTATCCCTATTCGAGGAGACTGTGTGCTTTAAAATTATTAAGCAGTGCTCTACTGGTCTGCGTTAGTTATTTGGGTATATGGTAATCATTACGAGCGGTAGTGATCGAATGTATTTGGCTTGGGATATGAGATTAGATCTGGTTTTTATTATAAAACATGAAAGGAGCCACATTGCCTTTGCATTCTTGCAATGGAAAATCAATTAAATTGAAACAAAATATGTTTCATATATGATTGGACCATCAGTATGGCGACAGCTTGGTCGCAATTGCGAGTCTTAATTTCACGCCCTAACTCCAGCATTTCCATAATGTTATGATGTCATTTAGATAGTCTTTTTTTGTATTGCACTATGCTAGAAATAAAGTATCTTTTCTGAATGATGTTTGTCATTGATAGACAGACGGACGGGCGAACAGACAGATACAGTGTATCTGTCTACAGTGTACAGTGTACAACGAAATTACAGTGTCATTCCTGTATGGTACATACAGGCTATATAAATTGTTTCCAACAAAAAAATGTATTAATCACTGCAGTAACTTAAAAGAATATGCTCTTATCTGCTTAGTTAAATGCAGGTGGTGTGTATTTTGGCATACGCTTGTGAAAAAGAAGTGCACTTTATGATACTTTTCTAAAATGTAATTATTGTACAAGTAATATACATTTAAAACACTAGTAATTGTGAATGAAATGTAATGTTTTCACTGCTTAAGTGTTTATTTGTAATTAATGTAAAAAAATTATCACTTGGAATTTATAGTAAATGCATTTAGTATGACATGAGTGATTTTTTTAAACCACTAAAGATGTACTTTAATATATTTTATATGTATATTATTATTTATATGATATGTACTTTCATAATTGCTTATAGTGTCTTTTAAAATACAGTTGCAGGGCACTGCTCAGTGTACTGCCAAGCAATTAATGTGAATTAAAATATATGCTGATGTCAGGTCACAATACATATAAGTGTGAATGAAATATGTGTTTAACCATGTAAATTCATATAATTATATTATATTTATATTATTAATTATAACTAATATATTCATTATATTAATATTGTAGATGATTTCATATTGTAGATGACTTCACAGTTTAAAATGATATTAAAAGCAGTTACTTCATCTTATGAGTGATTTATTTACCTGCATAACGTATGTAAGGAAAAGCTAATTAGGCATTATTTCAAAGTGTATTTTTTAAAAGAACACAATGTGTGGAGAAAGATTATCCTGAAAGAGTACTCTACATAAATCCACTTAAGTACGTTGTAAAACGTACAAAAGACGTTGTAATTATAATCAGGGATTGAAATTACCATTTTAACTCAACCGCCAATTTGGCTACTAAATATGTTACTGGCCATTCAGAACTTCTATTAGCCAAAAAGAAAAAAACAGATTAACTACGTTACAGCTTATAATGATTTATCTATTCATTTATTAATTATAAAATTTGTCCTTACAATTCACCACGCTGCTTGCTGAGTCAACGACTAGGCCCTCACGCCCAACTCACCTTGGTATTAAAACTTCTCATTTTCTTTTCTTGTTTTTTTGTTGCTTGGTGGGTCTTTCCTGTTTTCACCTGCGTTACTTAACACAGGGATGTATCGCCACATTATTATGTTTTCAATCTCTCTATAGATTAAAAAAATGAACACGCGTGCCGTTATTTTTTGCGTAGTGACTTGTATTCAAGTAAGTCAGATATGCGCTGATTCTGCGCAATCCGCTGTATGTATCATGATGATTCACGAATTGCGTATTTGCGCTAAATCTGCGCAGATTTGACGTTCACGAACTTTCCCATTGTGTAAACATAAGTAAGCCGCCACATCGGCGACAGCGTTACTCGCCACGGCTGATTTACAAACGTATTTGGCGGGTTGGCGGGTGTTCATTTCAAACCCTGATTATGATATGTTATCTGCCAGCGCATATTTTAAAAAGCTTTATTTTTCAGATTTTTTGTACAAAAAACGTACTTTTTAAATTATACACAGTTCACAAGGGTATACAAAAGCAAATGTAAATATTTAACTCTTCCTGTGATCCTCCATTTCTCTTGTGTATTTTATTCTTGTTTTCCTGTAGTCTAAAATAAATCCTTCCTATCCCGCATCTGAAAACTCAACGATGTTTTTGTAGCATAAACGGGCTTATTTAGCATTTGTTTTGCTTGGGCTTGGCTCAGTCAGGGTAACCTTTGAAACGTTAGCCGTAAACTGCAGCGGTGATTACACCAGCACTTTTAATAATAAACAGTTATTTCCAAGCTGATTTATATTGAGAGCATGCCCTAAATTTGCATGGCCCTGCCAAACCATGTTGTCTAACACTACATTCATCAAACACTGGTGTTAAGACACTCGTTCTGCTGTTTAGTTTTGCTCTTGTCTTTTTTGCTTTGGCTCTCGGAAAATGACCGAGCTGTTTATAACAGCCAGGGTGGAGATCCTTTTCTTAGAAAGTTTTTACTGTGGCTGTTTACAGTGTTCTGTCAAGCCCAAAGTGTTAATGCAGAAAAGAGGCTCTATTTTATGGGCTCGTATTAAAAAAAGTAAAGTTCTGCCACAGGCTCTTTACTTCTATTACTTTTTTCACCTTCTCTCTCTCTTTCTATATGGTTAGCATTTATCTCAGACTGGTTAAGAGAGAGAATTGATTTCCTTAAAGGGGAGGTTGAGGGCCATTGTGCGGTGCGTGCCATGCAGTGTAGCGGGTCTCCTTTCTCATTCTGCTGGAAAGCTATTTTTATTGAAATGAAGGCCATCTATCAGAGCACCAAGAGGCTCCATTCATGGCTCTTAGAAAGGACATGCTGTAGACGGATCTCTCTGAGGGCTGCCCCAACACGCAGATGGCAGATGTATTAAAGAAAGCACAGGCTGCCCATCACCAGGTCCTGTGAATGGGCTGCCCTCCCCTTGTCAGTTTCAGCTTTATGTTAATTTCCTTACAGTGCCGACTTCATGCCTAGAGTATGCTATGGCTACAACTACTGCGCAATGCCACTCCAGTACCACAGTGACTGATTCTTGGCTCCATAGCAGGGGCAGACTGGCACCATCAAATTTAAAACGTCAGCCTTGAGGACATAGATACTGGCGTTCACACGACATTTCTCCAAAGCGTGCTTCAGAACTGCGAGTCATCAGCGATTAACCGCTATCATTAAGAGTGACCATTTCTAGTTCATGCACTATTGACACTGCAAACACTTGACATGATTACGCTTTTGATCTAATGGCGCCCGTAAAGATAAGACCCTTAGCCTGTCTCCCAGTGTGAGCAGGACAGAGACAGGATGAATGATACTATGTGTGTTTGTGTGTGCGTGCGTGCATGTAAGAGATAAACAATGGGGGCTTGGCTTGGCTTGTATAGCCCAAGGCAAGCCATCTGCCACAGTCCAAGGGAGGTTGATAGTGTCTCTTCCTAAATGAATTCTTATGAAGGTCCATGTAATTCCTTCAGGGACACTACCATGTGCATGCGGGTTTTACACCCTCATGGGAAATTCAAGGAAATATCCGAATGTGTTTCATTTATGGCCTGGTTCCTTGCTGGGTCTCATTTCCTTCACCTTCCTCAACATCCAGATCACTAGCACTTCACTGTTTTTTTTTTGCTCTCTGTGAAACTTTGTCAGCTAACGACCTCATATAAAAGGAATTTAAGCATTATTCCTCTTAAACCTAAAGTCAGCACTTGTTTCAGATCGGTTTTTTTCCCTCCCCCAGAATGGCTCTTGTACTCTCTAAGCTCTTCATGCTTGGTCTTCTTGTGCAGGATATGTGGGATCTTTATGTCGGTTAATTACAGAGTGCCTTTAGTAAGTAATTCTCGCATGACTGCAACGCTTTAGATGTTTCGTAAACGAGCATCCACCGTGTTTCTTTTAGCGTGAGGAGTGAGGGATGTAAAGATCACTTCAAAAAAGAGCCGGACTATTGTTTTAAACGAAAGAACAAAGCCAAACCCCGGCTATGATTGGACATTGGGTGACTGCAGTCAAGTAGAGAGACTACAGTGCGTGTGTGAACTGACGATGACCTCTGACCCTCTCAACGGGTGTGTGTGCGCGCCTGGGTTTTTAATGAAGAAGAGCCTGTACTGGGCCCCAGAGTGTGGAGGAGGCTAAGAGGGACAGCTGTTGTTTAGGAAAGCCTCTGGGGGAAAGTGTGCCACAGCTCTAGACGGAGGGTGATACAATAGAGCAGGGCTCAGACAAAAACACACACAATCCACGCAACCCTATCTCCATGGTAACTCCAGGCTTTGACAGCAACACTGAGTGAGTGAATGAATGAAAGGAGTATCTGCAGCCTGAATGCTCCTAAAACCCTCAGTTCACCCTTTGTTTAGGACTGCCCTGAGGAGGTCAAAACTGGAGACTTTTCTGCTCCTTTGCATTTTTATTCTTTGGCCCACATGCTACAAGAAAAAAAAGGCCAACCAGCTTCCATTTAACAGCCTATTGGCATTCTTATTTGTTAATATATACACTAGATGGGCAAAATTTGGCAACACCTTATGAGCACACCTGTAACTCGAGTGTCCGACACAGAGCCAGCCTCTGACTCAACCCCACTGAACACTTTTTAGATGAACTGGAACACCAACTGTACCCCAGACCTATACACATTCTTGCAAAGGTCAGGTGTCCATATACGTTTGTTCATATAGTGTAGATTCAGGCAAGCTACAGATTGCATGTGTTATCTGGGAGGTGATGAGGCTTCAAGGAGCCTGATGATGTTCTCTGACCGAAGGCTTAACAGCACATGCTGCAGAGCAACTGGCATAAGTTGACAGAAAGGCTGTGGAATGTGCTGGCCAGGGACAATTCCACCACCAATCTGCACTCACTTCAAAGCTAAGGGGATCTGCAGACACAAGACACAGATGAAAGACGCAGCTTGTTTTCTGGACTGTTTACCAGAAGATGGCTTCTGTGGAATGTGGCTTTTACCATGAGAGTTGTTTAGAGCTCTATCGGCTGTGTCCGAAGACCACAAAAGAGCAACCATACATGCATGAGTTAGTAATTATTCCACAGGAAGTACAGCCTGTTGAATAACAGTAATGGCTAAAGAGCATTGAGCCATATTTCAAACGTCCTTTATGAATCTAGAAGAAGTAGAACCACACAGAATTCGCATAAAACTCTCTTAGCTCCCTTTTTTCTTTTTGTATAAATCAAGAGCAAACAGCTTTGTGCACCTGGATAACTTCACAATGCTTTATTGTTTTATTGCACTTCCTATTTTCCCAATTGTTTGGCGCGAGTGTCTTGCCTTTGTCGGCGCTTACATTTGAAACTTTCTTCTTCACTATTTAATTTTTATTTGTTCCGTTGTTAATATAGCGCTACCGTGCTGTCTGTATTAATATTTTTTCTTTGTTTTCCAGATAGTTTTCGGAGAATATTTTGAGTGTCTTCCCCAAAAATTTTAGGAATCACTTGCCACTAGTACGCTAGCAAGATGGCGACGCAGGGACTAGCCAGTGAAGACAGCTATGACTGGCGTTTGGTGGAGTTGGAGTTGGAGGCCGTGGAGAAGCAGATCTGTGATTTACAGACGAAGAAAGCGCAGCTGCGAGAACGGAGAGCCGCGCTGGAATTTTCCAGGGCGGAGGTTAATCTGTCACATGTTAGTTTGAGCACCTCGACGCCGTGTTTTCTTGTATCCAGGTCCGATGCCCCGAAGACACAGCCTGCTCAGATGACGTTCACCTCAGCGGCCACAGACCACAGACCCTGGTTGCAGCAGCTGCGGAAGACCCGGACCCGGCCCCGGTCGAGAACCTCTCCCCCCCCTTCGCAACCAGTTTTTGAGATCTCCACCCGCAACCGTTTCGACACTCTCCGCGAGACAGAATGAGACGTGGTGATCATCGGAGATTCCATCATCCGGCATGTTCGTGCTACTGCAGCTACAGGTAAGGTGCGCAATCATTGTTTTCCTGGTGCACGTGTTCTTGATGTATCTGCACAGGTACCTGCGATCCTGAAAAAGAACATCGGAGCCGCTGTCCTCCACGTCGGCACGAACGACAGCAGCCTAACACAGACGGAGATCCTGAAGAAAGACTTCAAGACCCTGGCTGAAACGGTACGCAACACATCGCCCGAGACCAGAATCGTCATATCAGGACCCCTTCCCACATTCCAACGTGGGATTGAAAAGTTCAGTAGGCTTTATGCTTTAAATGAATGGTTA
>JAOUQX010000023.1:8546367-8556926 GCA_028566295.1 Liobagrus marginatus
CCGAACGCAGGACGTGATCGCGCCGCGTAGCTGCCTTTCAGCTGTGTGTAGCAGTGGTCCAGTGTTCTTTCACCTCTTTTATAGCTAATCATGTTACAGAACTGATATCAATTAACTTAATTAGTTTCTAGATGTTCTCCCAGCTGAATCTGTTCCAAATTTTTCTTTTTCAGCCATTTATTGCTCCGTCTCAACTATCTTGAGAGCAGCAATCAATTGAAATGAGCTCATTTAGTGGATAAAAGTAACATTTTTCTCTTAAAACATTTACATTATCTACGTTCTATAAGTTTAATAACAATATATAAATATTATCTTAAGGGTGTTTTTTTGGTTTAAAATAGCATAAATAAATTACAGGATAAGGTCAAACGTATGTGGACACCTGATCATTACAGTCATATGTGGTTCTGGTGGCACAACTAGTTAGAAAAATGTAGATTTTCAATTTTCCTTCACTTTAACTCAAACCAGTTGTCAAAATGATGACAATTGAGATGAACGTGGAACACTGACTGCACCCCAGACCTCCACACACCAACGGGGTCTGAGCTCACTAATACTATTGTAGCTGATTGAACACATTTATTTTATTGTTTTTGCCTTTTATCCAATTAAGCAGTTAAGGGGTTAAGGGCCTTGCTCCAGGGCCCAGTAGTGGCAGCTATGATCCGCCATGATAACCGCTGAGCTACCACTTTCCTTCACTGTCACTATGCCATGCACCCAATCTACCATTATGCCACAATATCTAAAGTATATCCATCAAATCATCCATCGCTCCATTTGTCCAAACAGTTTATCCTACTTGAGTCATTCAGGTTCATTCTGACCCCATTGCTTGAATGGATGGATATCCCAGGGAAATTAGGGAGGAAGCTTAAGTAGTAACAAGTAAATAGTAAGTACCCAGAGGAAACCCCTAAGTGAAGCTGCATCAAACCCTTAACACCAGGTGTGCAAAAAAATGTGTAATAAATACAGAATTATGTATTATTACCTACCAAAATGCTCATTGCTTGAAGAATGTGAACACATTTGTTATTTTGGCATGTCATATACACTTAGTGGTCTGTAACACAATGACGTCACATCCCAAATATTCCGCTTTCAGAAATGCTGTACCTGAACGTTAATAAATCACACATAAAAATAACCTGTTCAGAGCCTTAAAGTGCGGTTCTTTCCCTGCAGAGCGTCAACTGTGATTACTCTGCAGTGGACAATCAGGTTTGAACAAAACACAGGGCTGAGAAGTCTAAATCATTCATTTATAGTGTGTTTGCTGAATCAGAGACTGAAAAATGGCATCCAGGGCTTTTTGGTGAGCTCGAATTCGATGGTGTATCTCTCGCTGGTCAGGCTGAAAGGTGAAAGTACTGACCACCCTACTTTATGCTTCCTGTTCAGGCTGCCTGGAATTATGCACAGTATCACAGCACACATTAGCATTGTTACCCAATAATGCTAATAGTAAACTATTTCCTCAGGGTAGGTCCTGCATAACGTCTGCAGATTCTATCAGTCGAATGTCTGCAGTAATACAGGGGAATGTTTTCTGAGGTTATTTCCACTGGGTCGGTGCCATGAGAGATATAAATCTACCTCTTAGAGCAGGAAAGAAATAATAGCCCTTCACTTTCTTAAACGCACCGATTAATCAACTCAAAAGCACCAGAAAGGAGGCTGTAGCTAGGTAAAAAACAATGGAATGAAGGGTTCTACATTACTCTGTATGTTGGGAATATTCAGTCATTCATCCATTATCTAGCGCTTATCCTGGAGTCTATCTCAGCTAACTTAGGGTGTGAGGCAAGGTGCACCCTGCACAATTGGCAGTTATTCACAGAGCTAACACTTAGAGACAGACAACCATTCACACACATTCACTCCTATGAACAATTTAGAGTAGCCAATTCACCTATGCCCAATCACATGTGTTTGGAGGCGGAAGGAAACCATAGTATCCAGGGAAAACACTTATAAGGCAAACACCTAAAGCTTCCCCATAAATCTGCAATCACTAAAGATTGGATAATGCATATCACATACATTGTCAACACATTTTTTGTTATAATAGTCTACACAAAAAACAATACAAAAACGTATAACAATAATTTAACTAATAAATAATTACTTGATTCATTAAGAATGTGAGACTTTTTTAATTAACATTATTGTTATTTAATAAACATATATAACAAACTGCATTGATTAGCATGTTTGCCTCACACCTCAAGTGTTTGGGGTTTAATTCCCATCTTTGCTCTGTCTTTGAATACCCTACCAATGCTTTGGGTGGGGTTCCTGTGGGGACTGTGGGGGTTTCTTCCCCCAGTCCCCATGTGATAGTTCACCCTATCCAGAGTGTCCTGCCAGGTGCCTAAGCTTCAGATTTCAGGCTCCTTGTGATCTTGTGTTGGATCTGTGGTACAATGGATGGATGGATCAGCTACTATACTGAGCCAGCATAACAATGACCCTGTGCACCATGAAGACATGCTGGGTGCTGGTTGGAGAGGAAGTGTCCTGCACAGAACCCAGACTCTGACTCAACCCCACTGAACACTTTTGGGATGAACTGGAACACCGACTGTACTGCACAACCTCCTCACCTCAACATTAGTGTCTGATCTCACTAACACTATTGGGTCTGATCTCACTAATACTATTATGTCTGAATGAACACACATCCCCACAGTCACGCTAAACACTCTAGTGGAAAGTCAAAAAACACACATGAATGTGATCGCCAGGTGTTCAAAACCTTTTCGTTATATTGTTTATGTTGAATTGGTCTTAAACTAGCCTAATGTATTATGCCTAATATATTATATTATATTTATAATACCATTTAAGAGTAAGGTAAAATTGAAGTTAATCATTGTTAATCATCAAGAATGTAGAAAATCAACAAACCAACAAACCCAGTCATTTCTTTAACTAAAAATAGAATATCAGAATCTGAATATTATTAGAATATTAATCCCTGGTTAAAATTGGGTCCATTACCACAGCTCCAAGTCAATTAATTTTTAAAGATTTATTTTTAGGCTTTTTATGCCTTTAATCAATAGGACAGAGAGTGAAATGAATTGGGAGAGAGATTGGGAAATGACCTTGGGCCAGATTTGAACCCGAGTCGCCCGCAATGCAAACGCGCTGAGTACATGTTGGCGCAGGTGCGCTACCGCTGCACCACTCCGCCGGCCCAACTCAATTAATTAACTAATGCAAAGCAGTTATCAGTTTTTATCAGCAATTATCAGGAGGTTGTTGTTATTCAGAAATACAGTATATAGATAAATAACAATACCAGATATGTTATTATATCTGTATATTAGCACATACATGCAGCAATGATTGATTGTAATCAATCAATTAATTGTAAATGTAAATGTAATCAATCAATTTGCTGTTCCAAGACAAACTGTTTTGGCGCATCTCCAACTATGCTAAGACTTAATCTAGCTAACTATGCTAAAATGTAATCTAGCTAACTATGCTAAGAGTTAATCTAGCTAACTATGTTGATCGTTAATGAAGCTACCTACAGTATGCTAAGAGTTAATCTAGCTAACTATGCTAATAGTTCATCTTGCTAACTATGCTGAGTATTAATGAAGCTAACTATGCTAAGAGTTAATATAGCTAACTATGCTAAGAGTTAATATAGCTAACTATGCTAAGAGTTAAACTAGCTAACTATGCTGAGTTAATCTGACAGGATCTTAAGATTTCTGAGAGTACCCAAGCAAATATTATGCAGTTAGCTAATGTAATGCTTACTAAAGAAACCTGTTTAACATAACTGGTAATGATGAATAAAATGAGGAGACTTTATTCTTTGTATCGTCGCATAGGGACAGCAGCTAGATTACACAATATATTCCCAACAAACTGTAAATAACTTAATAATGCCGACAAATAGACACAACTTTGTTAGGTACAAAGAAAACTCAAGTCTATATCCCTATTTGATGTACAATTACTGATCAATAAGGCTATGATGAGACAGACTAATGTTTGATTCAAACACTTTAAGAACTCTAAGAAGCTATTTTTCCCAATTCTAGTACCTCAGCCCATATCTCATTAACTGATGATCTTTATAAAGTCGGAAAGTTTTCCTTCGTCTACAAAACTGTTTGTGCAGGAAGTGTGTGTAACAGTGCATAGAAGGGGAATTCACCCAGTGCTGCTGAACATTGTGATGTTTATGCTGAGTTCTGATGAGCAGCGAGGCCAACCGTGGCAGCGGGTTGTGACTTGCCGAATCACACCATGAGTCACTTTTTCCACTCGATAACCGCAAAGCAAACAGATCAACGATGCTGGACACGGGAATAGCCACAGCTCACCGGATGTGCTGCTGTGGAACATTTAAATGATGCTTTTGTTGTTTTTCCCATAAGCGTCCCACAGCTTTTGTGTCTAATCATGCTGATAGCAGCACGCAATTGAAAAATCGTTTAGGTTTATTTAATCTTCTTTTAATGAGCTTTGGGGACCAGATCAGGCTAAAATAAGTAACTCTGAATGTTTTGTTTCGACTGTTATTAGGGATTCTCAGTCTCTCATTTGTTCCCCAGTCGGCCTACTCACTGGTGGGCATTTATTTATTTTGACTCCAGAGAATATTTCTTTTTGACTAATGGCTGTCTTGGCTGGATTAGTGGTAGGCTGGTGAACACATGACCTCTGTGGTTCACAAGCTAACAGCATGCCTCTGATTCCTCCCTTGGCCTCCCACTGGTGGACGGGCACAGGCCCCTGGCTAGGCTCTGATAAGAGCAGGGAGGCTTAGGGATGAGGCCAGCTTCCTGTTTGAAAAACAGAACAGCTCATCAGTTTTACAGCAGAAAGACAATAGCAGATTTCCTTCTCGTGTTTTTCACTTGATTGTTTGCTAGTTTTATTGAGTCTTCACAAGAAGCTGCTGCCAGCAACTTTACTGATTATCGGTTATTATTTCATCGGTTGTTCCCATAAACATGTTCCTAGAAGGAGATATGAGAAGAAACCTTATCCGTCTTTGTGACTGCAATCGTAGACATCTTTTACCTTTATAGCTGTGACTGTTTGTTATGACACTGGAAAAACAATGGACTGTTTCTTATCTCTCTGACTGATAAGCACGTTTATCTTGTTTTTTCAGGATGGCGATATGAGGAGAAGGGGGTGAGGTGACCTCCTGGTGGTGGGCATTTAACTTTTTTAAGCAGCTCACTGGTGTTTTAATCAATCGGCACTTATCAGACATTTTTAATCGATATAAGCAAATGATGGACAAAAGTCGGATATAAAATAAGTTAGGACGCTGTTGGATTTCAGTGTGAGATCTTTGTTTTTTTAATTGTTTTTTTTATTGTCAGCGTTTACTTTTAAACATTTGTATGGAAAGTGACTTACCGCCTTTGATAGATATTGCTTCATATTTTTTTACTAATACTATTAGTCTGTCTGAAGTACGTATGACTCTATTAAATGTGCGGTTGTGTTACATTGGAATTGATTGTGAATATTGAATATAGGATAAAGAAAATTTTGATAAAAGTGTAAAAATATAATAAAGTCTTCTGTGATTCCTCTCAGTTGGTGAAGGTGATCACGTGAGGAGGTGGCTTTATCTGTTTGCCCCCTCTTTCTCCCCACTCCTTTGTTCTCGGGAATGGGATCGTAGCCTAAGGTATTTGCAGGAGTATCTGGGTGTGCTTCAACTACTTGATCCTCTGACACAATGTCCTCTTTTGTTTGGCAAACACGGATTGTGGATTAAAGAGCACAAACACAATGTGTAAGAGAATCCTGCAGTAGTAAAGGAGATCTGGAGATACATTCAGTCAGGTTCCTCTGTAAGAGCTCCACTAAAGGAAACTCTTTAGTGTCTGATCAAATTTACACCACCGATTGCAGATTTGATACACTATGAGTTATATGCTATATGGTGTTATCCTTTTGATAAAACCTTTCTTGATACTTTCTAACCCATGAGTCTGGGTTTTTTTCAGTTATCTTTGAAAATATAGCATCTGACCTGAGCCTTGTCATGGCATATACCAGGCATCAGCTGTGTTTCACACGAGGATTAAAGTGTGTGGGGTTGAGCAGAAGGATTTAGGACTGTATGCATGGTGGAAGTGATAAGAAACGCAAAAGATTAGGTCAGCTAAGGCATCCAATATCTCTCTGTCATATGTCTATAATCAGATCTGACTTGAAGCTGTCTAAAATAGTCCAGAAGGGCCAGGGTTAGGAGAATCTGAAAAACAAGATTCAGGAGTCATCAGAATATAAAATAGCATCACCTAGCATTATCAGACACTTTTTTTTACATCTTATGATTCATTTGCCAATCTTCAGAACAAATCAGTATATTTTGTATTGTTGTGTACAGGGTATGATTGAACGATCAAGAGCACTGATTGCTGGGCCATTCCCAGGCCCTGGATCTTGAGGAAACAGACTGCATCGCTTTGTGGGTCCCCATACTGTCATTACAGCCAATGAAATGCACAATAGGTTAGGGAGATGAGATAACATTGTCAGAAAGTAAGCCACAGGTGGGAAGCTCAACGGCGCAGTATTAGATCTTTCGATCCCAGGGTATAACATTGCTCCTAACCTCCCTAGGGACCCTGCTCTACCATCTGCTCAGTCCTTTTCCCTTCTCTTTTCCCTTCTAGCCATGCTGTTCATTGCACAGTCACACCCATTCACCTGCTCAGCTCAGGGATACACCAGATTATCCCAAAAGCAGAGGAAGACACGAGAGCTGGAGAGTCCAATTGGAGAAGGGCTTACTGTTGATTGGTCTCAGCATCTTGGATGAGCACTGCATAGGGTTAAGTCACATGATGTCACAATTAAAAGTGGGGAGTTGATAGCTCAGAGGTTAAGGTGTTGGCTTATTGATCGGAAGATCTGTAGTTCAATTCCCATGACCACTGCTGGGCCCCTAATCAAATGCTCTAGATAAGGGTGTCTGTCAAAGGCCAGAAATATAAGTGAAAAAAACACTTCAATAATCTGCATTCTTTAAAAGTACATTATTATTTCTTCACTGTTTTGGGATGAGTCTAATAGGAATAAAATGGACAGTGCAGCTCTTCTCAGTAAAATCTCTAACATGACCAAAAAGTTAAGCCCCTGGTACGTTGGCCTGTTTAAAATCTTACACCAGATTAATCCAGTTACATACCGTCTGGAGCTGCCGGCTAATTATCGTGTTTCCCCCTCCTTCCACGCCTCGCTCTTGAAACCGGCGCATGTGGTGGCGGGCCCTGAGCCAGCCGACTCAGTACCGCCCCCACCGCTGGAGATCGACGGAGCCCCCATGTACCTGATCCGGGAGATCCTGAACTCTCGGAGGAGACAAGGCCGATTACAGTGCCTAGTGGACTGTGAGGGGTACGGCCCTGAGGAACGATCGTGGATACCGAGCCACGACATGCTGGATCCGTCTCTCATTCGGGACTTCCACAATGCCCACCCGAGCCATCCCACGCCCAGGTCCTGAGGTCGGCCAAGAAAGAGAACACCTGGAGGTGTTCCTGAAGGGGGGAGTACTGTAAGGTCGGCACAGGCTCCACCCCCACAGAGACAGACATCACTGGAGTATTGAACTTACATCCACGTCGCTTCCGGTCGCGATCGCATTACTTCTGGGTTGCAGGGTTTATAAACTGTGCACTCACATCAACACACTATGATGTATTGTTTTGCCAAACCCTAGCGTAAGTGTCTGTTTTCCATGCCAAGTTCAAGTCTGTCTATGTCTATGTCTATGCGTACGTCTCATGTAACCATGTCCATGTCAGTGTGCTCATGTCAAGCCTTAGTGTCTGTTTTGCTAGCCATTCTGGATCTAGCCCAAGCGTTACACCAAGTGTTTGGATCTTCTGACTCACATGCCCATATGGATTTACTGTCTGTAAATAAAGCCATCTCGCATATGGATCCTATTCTCTCCATGCTTGCGTCACTGTTACATGTGCGCTAGTGTTCAGAAGGTTGTGGTTTCAAATCCCAAAACCACCAAGCATCCACTGCTGGGCTCTTGAGAAAGGCCCTCAACTGATCAGTGTATAAAATAAGATAGTAAGTCAGTCTGGATCAGGCTGTCTGCTAAATGCTGTAAATATTAAAAATAAAATAAAATGAAATAAATACACTATACTATAAAAATGTTTTATTAATTTATTGTTCAGTGTTTTAGTATAGTTTTTTCAGTTTGGATTATTTATGAGTAAACAATTAAAAAGGAAAGGGATACGGGTAACTCAGATGTTAAGTTAGTTAAGGTTGGATTACTGTTCAGAAAGTTGTCATTTCAGAAACCCAGGACTTGTGCTTAAATTTGGGCCCTTGCGCAAAGGGCCTAACCCTTAATAGCATGTATCACTCTGGATCAATGTTCCCTCTAAGATGCGCGCTTGTGCAATTGCGCACTGCTCGCACATTCTCAGCGCACAAGAAAATCTATGCAACGCATAAAATAAAATTCAATTTAAACGTATTAAATAATATCTAATATTAGAACTAATCTAATCTAATTAATTTGACCAATAATATTGTTTTCTGTACCATTTTGCATTGCAACTCAGTGAGTGACAGGTGTCCAGCCAATGATACGATAAGGTTCACTTACACTACGCAGCCAATCATAGCATTGACAATGCTTGCTTATGTGCGCTGCCTATGCAGGGACGCAAATGCTAACCCCTAATCATGGCGAAACGAACGGGCAACGACACATCCAGTCACCAAGCCAAAGTAAAAAAGAAATGTGGTTCTTTTAAGATGGAATGGCTCTCGGGTATATGCAAATAGAAGAACAAGCGATGAAACTGGGTGAGATTTTTTCTTTTTCAGAGAATGGTCTACTCTGCAAAACATGCAGCAAAGCCAAAGTAGCAAGTGAGTTTTCGGTGGGAAAAATGTGAGTGTATAATAAGCCATGTAACTTGCTATGATCCAAGGTTTTGAACAAGTGTGATACTGGTGTGTGGCCACAGCGTGCACATCTGATGTTGCTCAAAGTGTTCTTCAGTGTGCTCAGGAAGCTTGTGTGTATGCCCAGACACATGAAAAATTTGAGGGAACATTGCTCTGGATGCTCGCAAATGCCATAAACATCCATTTTCCTTAAAAATATTAATCTGCAAGTGAAACACTGATTCTACTCCAATTCGTTAACTGCTGTAAGATAAGCCGCACCATACAATTGTACGGAAAGAAATAAATTTACTTCAAATTGTTACTATTCTATAAGTTAGTTTTTCCAGATAAAGGATATGTGCCCAAACATTTGCCAGCTTTTTACACCATAAAAATATTACAATAGATTACTGATATCTTTTTTCCCCCCCAAAAAACTCTAACTAAACCTTTTGTTGTGAAGCTTTCCAAAAGGCAGTAGGCATCTGTAAAAGTGCTCAAAATCATTTAAGCAGTTCACCTCATGCTTGTACATGTGGCGCATTTGTCAGTAACAGAGACCCTAAGCCACAGTGCCTGACCTATGGCCCATGGCTAATATGCTCACAGACGCTCATTACGAACACATAACTCGATCGAACCATATCACTGTATATCCCACGCCTGTCCTGAGCTTCTGTCTGCATCATCATATATTAACACTCAGAGCAGAGAGTGACAGCTTCTTGGCTTTGTGTTTATCTTTGGCAGTGATACTGTACTGTTTTGATAATGGTTAGGAACAGAGAGCAGATAGGCCTAATTTGCACCCTGAATTCTAAATGAGCTGGAGCATGTTGCTGAAGTAATGGTTTGAGCAGATGTGTGGGACGACCCGACTCTGACCCTCAGCATGGCCACAGAGGCCCTAAAGACCTTTAGCAGGAAGATTAACGCTCACTTTGTAAACAAGAGTACATGGTACTTGATATGGCTGGACGTCAATGAGGGCGCATTTACGACAGTTAAGAGATTTTCCCAAACCTTACAATATATTAATGATTAGGCATTATAACTATTATAATTAGCTGACTATTGTCATTAGACTTAGCATCTTCTTTCCATGAGAAAATAAATGTAACATTAAAAAAAATCCACAATAATAGGCGCCTAATACTTTAAAAAATATTTCTTGTCAAAAGATGTTGATTATCGTAACAGCCTCTTTAACAGCTGCACAGATGTACACTATATTAATGCCCTCATTGTAATATCTTACCATTTCTATAAACTAATACCTTAACCTAAGAGCCGTCCAATGGTATTTGTGTACTGCATATGACAAATCACTACATACTGTATATACAATTTACAATGATGCACCTTTAATTTGTGCTCTTTTATAGAGATTGTAGGTTGATTTGTACTTCTAGGTTTTAATAAATACATCATTAAATCATTAAATAACAAAAATAAATAAACATGTCCTTATGGTCATCACAAATTTAATTCATGATACTCGCGTCCTAATTGAGGTTAGCCATTCATTAGTTCCTGATTAGTGCCTTTATTATAACTCATCATTTACAGTATACTCAAATATATATTTGAGTGTGTGTATATATATAGATATACAGTAT
>JAOUQX010000023.1:8580906-8593686 GCA_028566295.1 Liobagrus marginatus
AAAAAAGTTTGAAATATCCAATAAATTTCGTTCCACTTCATGATTGTGTCCCACTTGTTGATTCTTCACAAAAAATTTGTTTCATATCTTTGTTTGAAGCCTGAAATGTGGCAAAAGGCCGCAAAGTTCAAGGGGGCCGAATACTTTCGCAAGGCACTGTACTTAGCTCTGTATGAGAAGAATCAGAGGGCCCTTGCTGACCAAGGCCTGAATGCTTCTTCAATAGGAAAGTGCAATGGAAGAAGGTCTGGGCCTGATGATTTTCATTTTCTTAGATCATGTGGATGTTGTCTCCACAAATGGACATTTTCTCACTCATCGTGTGTGAGTGATTTACCTAGGAAAGAGATGGCAATAAGACGCACTATGGAATGAAGGCAAGTCGGTGGTGTGATGCTCAGGGCATCTGCTGTTTCCTGCTACGGAACCTTACACTACTTCAATGATCTACTGATCGTGTCTCTGTGTAAGATGTAAGTCAGCACAGCCCACTTTCAGAGGACATATAGAATATGTGTCTCAATGAGTCAGAAAGACAAGGAGAACTTGCATAATCTTAGGCAGGTGGTTTTAATGTCCTAGCTGACAGCTGTATGTGTATAATAATTGATCTGATCAGTTTTGCGCCATGCATTAAGCTTTATTTGTTCTTTTGACATTGCATAACAAATATCTTAAAAATGTAATAGATAAAAAAACAAACACAAATAAACCTTAACCAAATACAATCCTGTATTCCAGATCAGCACAGTAGAATTTTCTTTTTTTAAGTTTATGCAACACACCGCCTTTTTTTAATCTCCAGCACAGCGATTTCTATTCAAATAAACATGTTCCATGCAAACACAAAATATTGGAGAATCATCATCTCAGAATATTTTGCTGCAATAAAAATCACAGCGGCCAAATCGAGAGCACGGACCAATCGTTTATCTGGCAACGTTTCAGCGGCACCAGCACATCGGGAAATACTGTGTAGACATTTTACTGTTGTGTTTGTGTAAACAATGGTAATGGAGTGACGTGATACAAAGCAACTAAAGAAATGTCAACACTGCCGGAACAAAACAAAAAAAATACAAAATACACAACACAGGATGTAATACTTTAAAATGATTTCATCATTGAACAAGCAAACGACAAAACAAATCGTAAATTTGTCCCGTTTACAAAAATACCTGCACATTATACATATTTCTTTTTGTTTGTGTAAACTTTTTCATTCTTCTCATAAGAAAGGCACTGCTAGCACCTGGTGCAGTGCCTCCTCTAGTACAGCTGCTGATGGTGGAGTTGGGCAAGAGCACGCATGCACACATACGCACAGACACACACAAACCCAACCTCCATCATCTGACCTACTAGAGTCACACTGCGCTTCTTTACGCCGCTCCACTGTTTTCTCGTCCAGCACGACAATGATTCCATGTGCAAAACGCAACACTAACTAAAAAGCTTCCATATAAAATCTTTCCCCCCCGAGTCTCTTTAGTCTACAAATCGGGCGTCTAATGCTAAGCATTTACACTTTGAGGGCCTTGGAGACAGATTTGTGCTTTAAAGTCCCCAAAACTCGACCCAGGAATCGTTCGCTGAACGCTAACGCTACATAATTACCAGGATGAGCAAAAATGCCCTTAATCAAAGATCGTCTTCAAATAAAGATTAACATAAAAAGAGGCATAGCAATGAAGCCAAGCCTTTCTGTCAGAAGAACTAAAGGGAAAACGAATTCAAACAGTGAAACGAACGACGCCACAACAACGCTAACACACACTAGCTCTGACTCTGTCTGCCTAAAACTCTGTCATATTAAACATTAAACATACTCCTAAATACACAATGCTCAGTAACACTGCTTCATTACACAGCGCTAACAGAAATAGCTTGTGTGTGGAGTGCAACGCACCATCCAGCCAATACTGCTCCGGCCGGCTTTTCTGTGAAAGTAAACATCTGTAAATCTCTTTGCACTCAATACATTTTAAACGAGGTCTGGAAAAGTGTTGGCATCCTGAGGCGGGTGATAAAAATGCAAATGATATTCGAAAAAAGAAAACGAGGTGATGTGCACACCCAAGCAACGCTTAATGAGTGCTCAGTGCTACAGAGGTGCAGGGAGTCCTTTGTTTTCCTTTTAGAAAGTGTATTGTTCCAAAATAACTGCTTTTATTCCACACATATCGTTATGTATGTAATATTGTACATAATACATGTGTGTGCAATTGCACAAATACAAAAATATTCTTTGTAGTCTGTGTGCACGGCCCTAATTGTGCAGAACAGAGCGACTGCATACACCAAGTTCCTGTTCATCCGAGACTATGGGGGAGCGGAAAAGTGACTGATTGTTCATCCGAGACTATGGGGGAGCGGAAAAGTGACTGATTGAGGATAGTTAAAAGAATACTTAAAAAAAAATCAGTACAAATAATATACATCATCATTATGGTTGTTGTGATTTACAACAAATGCAATCTACACAACCCCTGCTCGTCTAACAGTACACTACTGCATGATGGGTGGATGAGTCTCAAGAAAAGGATTGAAAAGAATAAATGGGTTTACTTCTCACTTTAGACAACGCTCTAATGAACCATTTGTAATGTCTAAGCAAACCTGGAGAAACGCCCACAGAGACTAAAGGAATACAAATATGGAACATCGGAAAATCTCTACGTTTTATCGAACGAGTTACGATTTAACAGCACACAGCATGACGACAAATTTTCATTCGTGTAAAAGCTTCTCAGGTTTAGGATACCCGAACAGCCGGAAGTCAGCCTCATACAGCTTGTACAACTGCCTGCGTAATTCATAAGGTATGTTAGCGAACCAGTCATGTTCCCAGCTGCTGACTGTCCTGTTGTGATGACTTGCTGGGAATTCGACGACGTTGTCCACGCGCAGGATCCGTAACAAGTGCTCAGCATCCTCATCCAATGTTTCCAGCTTTCCCACAAAGTCATAATTGATCTGGCAGGGGTGGCACAGGCGGTGCATCTGCCTCCAGTGCTCGTTATATGGCATTTCTTTCTCTGTGCTTGGATCCAACAGATACTGAATAAAGTTTGAGAAAGTGGGTCGGATCCCAGCGGCAAACGCTTCTGCCACCGACGCCGGCGGGTCCACGTAGTTGCTGTATCTTTTCAGCATAACAACGGCGAAGCGCTTATAGAAGTCCTCGTTCTCCAGTTCAAACTTGTTGCGGTAGGCCGAGATGAGACGAACAAACGGGTCTCGGATGAACAGGAACTTGGTGTACTTCTTCAGCTTGATTTTCATTAGATGCCGAGAGAACTTTCCGTAGCGCTTCCAGAACTTGTTGAAGGTAAAGTGCACGCTGCTGTTGTGGATAAGCTCGACTGGGATGTCGAGAGGATCCTGGTAGGGCGCACCGTTGACGAGCAGACTCTCGCTGAGCACAATCATCATGCGCTTCCAGTTGGTACAAGCCACCTTGGGAACGTAGCAGTAGATGATCCCGTGTCGGTCGTCCACAATCAGGTGGTCCAGCTCCTTGTTGGGGATGTCGTCGAATGCCCGGTTCTTGCCTGGGAAGTCGAAACTGCTGTTGCTACTGCAAAGGTCATGGAGGAGCTGCTTCCTAGTCTCCTGCCTTTGCTTCTTCTCTGTGGTGATTGGAGTCAAGTGGATCTTCCACTCGCGCCTTGGGACGAATCGTTCTTCGGGTTTCTCTGACTGGTTGTGAGTCTCACCGGGCGGGGTCCTGGCTCTCGCTTGCTCCGTAGGGTCGACGGTGCCTTCAAGAAACTGGTTGACGAAAGCATCTATGTCGGCTAGGAACGATTCTTCCTTGTCTTGCTCGGCGTTGGTTTTGGCGGCGGCGTTACTCTCAGGCGGAAGGCGGGAAGAATGAGGTCCGGATATGGTTGTGTGGAGGTAAAAATGTGTGGCTCCGACATCATCCCAGTAGATAATAATTAGCAGGATCATAAACACAGATCCCAGGATGAGGCAGATGCGAAACAGCCTCGTTTTGCCCATTTTGTCTGGTATGGACGGTTCCATTCTCACCGAAGCTCCATATCAGCATCAGCCATCTGGAGGGAAACAGTTCCCCATAAAAAAAAGAAAAGAAAAGAAAAAGAAAACGTCTGAATAGAAGCTGAGTATGTGCAGAGACATGTTACATAAACCTCTTGGTCTTTATGTATACACTTCATAAGCAGAGAAAAAATTTAATCAAATATCTAAAGTCGCATGTAGACGAGAGAAAACAGAGATGTAAAGGAGACGCCTACGTAGCTCCGTTCTAGTGTGGCAGTGTTACTTGAACTTGGTCTAACCCTGTGATGTGTCCAAACAGCAGTGAAATCGTCAAACTTGTTGAATCCCTTTAGTAAAAGTCTGTTTTTATCTGACGCACATTTCTACTGGCCCACAGGTACTTTGTGAACTTCCAGGAGACGCCACTATACCGTTCATATAATCAGGTTTGTGTTGCTTTGAATAGCTATTGATTACTGTCAAACTGAATAATAAACATTAAGAACAGTGTTAGTTCAGGATGATGTATGTTCAATCCTGAAATGCACACGTGCTTATTCCATTTTGAGTTCTCTTACCCATGGCATACTAAAACCCTATTCAAACTGGATTAGTTTCTCAGGGAGAAGTCTGTAATCATTTCTTTTTTCCCAGTGATGAATCGCTTGCATCCAGACAGCAAATAAATGATCACGGGATAAAGTGAGTTTCTAACTCATTATATTTTCTATGAACTGGAATTTTCATACGCCGTCCAATAGATCAAGTTCAAGTTCAAAGTTTATTTGTCACATGTACATCATACATAGTACAACATACAGTGAAATGCTTTGACGACTGACCTAAGGTTTGCTGTAAATAGGGGTGAGGAAGAGAAAGAAAGTGTAAAAGGGGTTGGTTGCATATAAATCAAGGAGGAACTGGAATACAAAAAAATGATGGATCTTATTTCACTATAAATGTCCTAATAATAATAATAAATAATGATAGAACTTCATGGGTTCGATTCCCACCCTGGGTGTTTCTGTGTAGATTTTGAATGTTCTCCCCGTGCTTGTGTGGGTTTTCCCCGGGTACTCCGGTTTACTATTGCCCCCAAACACATGTGATTGGGCATAGGTGAATTAACTCTAAATTGTCCATAGGAGTGAATGTGTGTGTGAATGGTTATCAGTCTCCAAGTGTTAGCCCTGCGATTAACTGCCGATTGTACAGGGTGTACCCCGCCTCACACCCTAAGTTAGCTGTGATAGACTCCAGCGCCCCCACGACCCTGAACAGGATAAGCACTAGATAATGAATGAATGAATGAATGAATGAATAATAATGATATCTGGAGGAGGGGAACTGATGCATGCTATGAGACTAAATACAGTAAGAATTCAATCTTTGACTTGACTGACTCAACAAAATGTGACTCTTGAATAGAAAATTCCAAATGTATATCTGGAAAATGGTTTGGTTAAAAATAGTTCGAGGAAATCTGAGAAAAACTGACATGCATAGATGTTTCTATTAAATGGGTCCACAGAATTTCACACAGAGTTTCCACAAAATACCTGGAAAAACCAAAACACATCTAATATGCAGATTGCCTGCAGGCTAAAACCACTTGTTCATGAAATAGATCAGAGGTGACTATCCAGAGTGAACTGGACTGTAACTCAACAAAGCACTCTTTACAACCGTGTTGAGCATAACCCAACAACAACTGAAGATCACATCAGGTTCCTCTTTTGGCAGGCAAGAATTGGAATCTGAGGCAATCATGAGCTCAAACTCACAAAGACGGGAAAAAAAGACACATCATCACATGAAATCACATAGTCGCTTACTATATAGTACGTGAAAAACAGTACGCAAAGTGAGTAGTATATCTCAGTAGGTGAAATGTACCTGGATGGCCTGCTATTTCCACGCCGAGTCTGGAGTACGCATATGATGGACTCTTTACTGTCCTATGTCCTATGAGTCCAGGCCAGAAATAATGAGCCATATTCCACTTGTCAAAATGGCGGAACACGCCAATTCAGCACTTTCAGTGTTTAAAGTAGCGTTAGTTACCTTATGGGGGAATAACCCTTATCCCATGTGTTTAAATTGCATTTATTTAATATCATCCAAGGAAAAATGTTTCCTCCTTTATATTTTCATGCTGTTGTGACGATGTATGCAACGTGACGTCAACATGACTGATACCGTCTGAATTTTTTTCATACTACATTCCATTATGTTTCTAAACATACTGTATATAGAGCATAGTTTAACATTTGGGAAGAATGGTTTAAGTCAAATGTAGTACCTACTCAAGTACTATGCTATATTCAGATTTTGTTTTAAAGTGAGTCTGTGCTGATGATAGCCTCAGATTACTGTTCTGGGCTGAAGGGAGAGGAACCTGCTATGATCTATTGCTCTTTAGCTTATCTTATGGTTGTAAACGATGATTATCATGTTATGAACTAGGGCTGTGCTATCTGAACAGATTAATCATGTTGCCATTTTTTCTAATGAATATTGCAATTGCAATAAATAAAATAAACTTGAGAATTGTTTTTCAGCACGGTCTGATTGGTTATCATCTTAAAAATGCATACAAGAACGATCCAGTATTCTGAATTGAAATATAAATAAATGACTGAATAGAATGGCAGCCTAATGCAGTTTAGAAATCCCAATTGTTTTGCGATTAATTCTTATTATGAACCTGTCTAATTTTCTACCGGATCTTATCAACAAGGCATCTTGCCGCTCGCTCTAAGAATTAGCATACGAAACTGTGATTGGTTTGGACTGATGAGTGTTTTGTGAGGTCACAAAAGGGGTTGCATCCTCTTTCGTTTTCCTGAAAGGAAGTGTAAAAAATTTTAAATAAAACCAAGACCAAAATACACCGCACTACCACAATTATTAATAGCAAATCTGAAAGGGGGTTAGATATTTATAAATGACATTTTTGTATAAATAGTTTTGCACTTTATGTATCCTGTATTTCAATTCTGCTGAATACAATGTAGCTCTTTGACACCGTAAATCTCCCTCTCTCCCTTTCTCTAAGGAGCTACCACGAAACCAATTCCAACTATTAGGCAAACCATTACACACCCAAACACATTCTTGCCTTCTTTATTCACAAAACATTTGAAGTAAAATTCCACACAGAGTCTGGGTCTGTGCTAACGCGTCTCTGAGCCACTTTTTTTCTTCATTAGAAGTCTCTAACAAAAACAAGCAGCACAGAAGCCTCGTTTGTTCCTGACTTAAATAATAAGCTATGCAACACGAACGAGTTTCTTACACAAGAATACAGAAGAGTAAACAACGTGTATGAACATGGCTGTGAGGACTGAAATACGGCTCACCTCCAGACCCTCCACCCAGACGTGGTCGTCTCCTCCGGAATAATGTGCGTCCGCACGACACACGATCAACCGAGATCCACGAAACATCGCGAGATTTCACCAAACGCCGTAACCGCTATATCGTTTCAGACAACCGTGAAGTTTAGGTACTGTCCTACACAGTATCTAAAGCGTATATTTCAAGCTCTAACACAAAAAAAGCATAGGTATCGAAAGGAAACCCATACCTTCCTTCCGCATCAAAACAGGAAGATAACGGTTTTCACATGAAAGGCACGCCACGTCACCGCACAAGCTCCGCCCATCGCCCGTTTCAATTACAATTCACAATTATAGTGGGGCATATTATTAAAGTTTTACGTTACAAATTTTGCTTCCTTTCACATCCACTGGATAGATGCCTATATTTTATATAACGTATATAAATGTCATTTTTCTTTTAATGGTTTTGATCAAAATTATACAATATATGATTCATATATTTATAAGTCAAATTTCATTTTTTGTGAGATCACCCCCCTTTTGTTCAATAATGACATCATTTTTTTGGTTTCTGCACATAATTTGTAAGTCTGCCTCAAAAATTGGGTTTTGGATGTACATTTGATTACAGTATACTATTTTTTTTACTGGAAAGCCTCATCATGTCTGGAGGTTTCAAACTTCCAAGACATATTACACATTGAAATCATTAAATGAATACATCTGCACATGACACCTCCATGTTCGTTCTTTAATTTAAAGGTATGACATGAATAGGATATAAAGTCAAGCAGTGGGAATTTCTTTATTTAGCCATAAGAACCGTAGGCATGGCGAGCAGTCAGTGTTCCTGTTTATCCCCTAAAAACATGTTCTGTAGGTTTGCATTATATTCAGGACTCTGTACAAGATACCAAAACTTCTTCTACACCAACCTTGACAAACCATGTCTTCACACTGCATGCATTCACTGTGTTAACTGAAGAGAAATTGTAAAGCGTCAGCATGCAAAGTTGTTCCACACAAGAGTGCTGATATTGTGGCAACCACTTATTGAGAGCTCATATAACCAGGGGTCTATAATGTTTACCCAAATATCAGAATTGGCTTAAATAGCATGCAGCAAAAAAAAACTAAAAAAAAAAACAAAAACAAAAACGAGTGCACAGTATCCAGAGCGACTTACAATTGAGCAGTTGAGGGTTAAGGGCCTTGCTAAGGGGCCCAGCAATGGTAGCTTGGCAGTGCTGGGAATTGAACCCTGTTCTTTGGATCAGCAGTCCAACCCCTTAACTACTGAGCTACCACTTCTCCTGTAAGATTACAAGCCTCATACCAAAGCCAAACTAAGCACTCTGAACTAAGACTACAAGAAATGCCTTAAGCGGCACCGTGAATGCATTTCATTTGTACTTGCATGTTTTATTAGAGCAAGGCGGTTACATACTTATAATGACACCCAGAACTTATCTCTGAAATAACCTAGAAAGAATAAGACGTCATAGGAATGCAGAAATCTTCATACATTTAATGTGGATGAAAAATGTGGGGGGAAAAAAACAAAGATACTACTTGACAAAAGGTTAGAATTTTATTCATACTTTATTACCTTGTGCATTTAATATCAGGTAATCTGAATGGAGGATACAGCCCACTGTAGCGCACGCTGGAGTATGTATTAACACTACAAAAAATCTCTGGAAACAGAACGTCTTTCTTCCACATGAAGATTTCTAGATCTTTCATGGCATACCGTGTCATGTCAAGGGCCGTCTGACGAAGTGAACGTTCAACTCAAAAAGCAGGAACCAGAGGGTAAAGCTGCCAAATGCTGCTCGGAGTAAAAGGAGGCGGGATAGAGGCTCCCAGAGCTGGATACGGGGGTGAAATTAAAAAAAAAAATGCAGCAGCCGACAGTGGTACGAAATTCTCCTTCCACAGTAACCAGTATTAAAAGGCACTTGGCTGGATGTTAACAAGGAGCTTGTAAGAAGAAAAAGAGAGTTGGATGGTCAGTCCTTGAGAATTAATATGGTTCTGAGTGAAGAGGAAAAAGCAGAATTAGGGCACGATTATCTTCAGGGACACAACATGGAACATGTTGCAGACTAAAGGAGGTTTATTACCTGCTATAGACTACAGATCTCCGATTGGAATGATTTCTTCATTGATGAAAAACTCAATGGTCTCTTCTTCCCAGTCTTCAACGTTACTGTCCAGTTCATCAGTGTCCACACCTAGCAAAAGGACAACAGGCAGGTCGGCAGGGTGCATGTTAAAATATCCGCCTGTTCATCTATTGCATCCGAGAACTGCTTTATACAAAGAACTCAAAGTAATTTACGATTTAGGATGTTATGCAAGTGTGTGTTCCAATCAGAAGACAATTCTGTTATAGTGTGTGAAATGGGATGTGCTAAAATAATGTTAGCACCTTTCACATCTTTCTCGCTTTTCCTCCTGCTTGTAAAATATAAAAATAGACAAATGGGAATTTTGGTATGCGGCCATAATCCCCAGTAAACGCACCTCCTCTGAGTTCAAGGCGGAGAGTTCGCTGCTCCTGATACCTGTTCACAGCAGCCTCGCGGTACGTGCGGTACTCTTCCATCATTGCACGTCTCTTATCCACCAGTTCCTGCACAGCACATTGGGCAGAAATATGTGAGCTCGATTCTTACGGACAGACCAAACAGACAGCAAAGAGAATTATTTACAAGCCTGACCTTTGACGCCTTCGACTGGCTGAGTCGATCTTTCTGCTCGAAAATCTTTGAGTATTTCTTCAGGTCTTTCTTGATAGCCTGGTAAATTAAAGGACATTACAAAAATGAGTGCCTGGCTCGGCAAAAGATCGTTACATTTGTTTAAGTAAGAGCCCGTTGTGCATTCCGGCATCACCTTGATCTGATCCTCGGCGAGGAGGGAAGGAGGACGAGGTCGCCACAGCAGTTGGCAGAAACGATCTTTGTTGTTTTTCTGCAGCAGTCGCCCTTGAAACGTCCACAGCCAGTACGCATTGTCTACCTGTGAGCATATAAACATTTGCATTTAGTTGCAATGAAAGGGAGGCTGGAGATAACATTAAATGTTTGCTTTCCCCACAATCAATAAATAAATTTTATTTTATTTTTTTAAATGACCTTGTGGCTCCACCAAGAGACCGAGGTGACAACAAATCTACCAGTTGGATCCCATTCTACATCAGAGGCCATGTAATGCTCAGCAATGTTCATCAGGGTGCCGTCTGAGGTGTCCACAAACGCCAGAGCGCCGTTCATGCTGTCCGGCAGAGAAGGGAGGAAAGGAAAAAAATCTCTTACCAATTGTTAATGCTTAACGCTTGGGCCATAACTTTCCCAAGAACATTTGGTTGCTCAGCTACAGGTTCTGCATTCACCCTGAGAACACCCTGCATAGTACGTGTTGATATAATGTGTAACTGACCTCCTCAATCCAGCCAAAACCAAGAACTGGCCCTGAGGGCTCCAGAAGATACTGTTGGCCTGCTGTTTGTCAAACGTTTCTGTAAACAAAACGAGACGTTCAAATTATTATTTTGTTTATGATATCTTGTGTCATTAACTGGACCCACTCACTGATCAGGTCGATCTTGCCGTTGCTCCTCACGTGGTAAAAGGAGGCGTTGATCCGGGGAGATTCACCATGCAGCACTGCAAAACGGCTCCCATTGGGCTCCCAGGCAAAGGCAATGATGCCCTCTGTAACAGCCAAGAAGCAGCACGTTCATGTTTTAGCATTTACACAGCTACATTTACAAAAGAACTCCCACAAATTTCCACCCAGTGGGAAAAGAAATGTGTTCATAATAAATCATTATAAACTCATTTAAAGTTACATTCTCAGCAGACAGCCTCTACATTTGTATACTTCTTTCCTCAGGCAGTTCCTCCAGGATTGCATGTTTTTTTTTTTTTTACAATTTCAGTAATCCAGTAATCCATTTCAGTAAGCAAACACACTTTTTAAACTTCATGAGATCAGCATGACTCACCTGAATCAATTTACTCTATTATAAATATGACAAGATTTTTTCATCTATCTGCTGCAGCTGGAGGAAATACAACAAAGAAATGAAAAGCTGAGCTATTCCTCCGATCCGGGTACCTTTCATCTCCACCACATCCACAGGAACCTCCTTCTCCCTCATGCGGAAGATCTCGAAATTTGTGACAATGCCCTAAAAAGAAAGTGGCACAGTTTATACCAAATAATTTCCTCCTTAGAGGAAAATAACTTTCTCCTGTTTAGAAATGGAGAGATTGAACTGTGTTTTCATGATCTATACCTGTGTTCCTTTTGGAGTCCTGTCCACCTTAACACACAGATAATCACCGTTCTTCTGCCAGTGGAGTTTGCAGTCCACCACGTTGAACAGGTTGCGCACTCTAATCTCATTCCTGGATGGAAGTTGCATGAGGGTCACCCTCGCCGGGATGTCTTTGTCCTCAGGAACCCAGAACGCAATGATGTTATCACCGGGGGACCAGGAGAAATCCCTGTGAAGAAAAAACGGAAATAAAAATTAATTATTCTGTGGTAAAGTAACCTTTCTGTAAGCAGTACTCGAACACACAACGTTTCAGGCACCATTATATTTTCTCCACGTTATAGGAGTTAAACTTACTTAATTCCGTTTATCTTCAAACTCTTCTTATCCAAAAGACCCATGGACTACAACAAAATTAAACCATTTAGACATCTCATTGCACAATGAGTGTAAAAGACGAAAGAATATTAAAATAATAATAATAATAATAACCGGTGTCTCGTAGATGCTGAGTGTGTCTTGAGTCATTCTGGCAAAGAACTTCCCATCAGGACTCCACCTGAAAGCATAATGTAAAAATTAAATTTATATCACAGTCATTCATATTTAAAAGCAATATAAACTCCCAATAATCTCATATGGGAATGTTCCAAATGTGCTTGTACTGACTTGAAGATTGGCCAGTGGGCAGAGCTCTCACAGTGGAACCCTCTTTTCTTCTGGCCAGTCAGAACATCCCAGATTATTATGGCCTGTGGGTCATCTTTGGTGTCCATCAAGGGACTAAATGTAACCACATACCTGCAAAAAAATAAATGAAATAAAAAATAAAATAAACAATATAAAAAGAAAACATTTCAGTCATGCTTTACAAGTAGCCTCACATTGGCAGATCCTCAGACCGCATGCAGGTGATTGGCTGAACGTTCCATCCGCACTGAACTTCCTGACCTGCACTACACCTACAACAAACGCTGCTTAACCAGGGCCAGAAAGATTAGGAAAGACCTCAACCACTCTAACGACGGACTGTTCTCTCTGTTACGGTCAGGGAAGCGTTTACGCTCCTTAAAAGCGAACACAGAGGATGAGGAGGAGTTTCTTTCCGCAAGCTATCCGGGCCCTCAACCAGAA
>JAOUQX010000023.1:8697991-8716621 GCA_028566295.1 Liobagrus marginatus
TGTGGCCCATCCCGTGATCTGTCCATCCTACTTAAAAGTACATTCTACCTTACTCTATGCTAGCCAATACATCACACTATTTCAGGTCAAGAGCCTCTTTTGTAGAGTTGGCCTAAATTTTACTAAGTGCTGGATGCTGCTCCACTTTGTCTTCTTATACACTGCTGCTGAAGAGATTCCTTAGCATCTCTTTAATGCTGCTATGCTCTTATGCCTTGTCGTTCCTGCCGTACGATGTATTTCTCTGCTTTGGCTTTTCACTGTAGATGCTTCAGGTGCTTCAAGTTCTTCTTCACACGGCTCAACTTATCTTTTTTTTCTTGTTCTCTATTAATGCACTAGTACCCAGTAGGCCTAGCGATGAACTAAACACTTCTGTATGCCATGCAATCCTTGGTAGGTGTGTGTGATGTTTTGGATGGTCTTCGCTTTCAATTTGCACTCGATAAATCCTAAGCCAGATGTAAACAATGTAATATTGGATTTTATGGCTTTTATCTCTGGCAGTGTGAATATATAGTGGAGAAAGTGCCTTCATCACAATTCAGTGGTTTATGTGCAAGCAAACGTGGGAATCTCATAGAAATATGGCCCAACCTGCAGTTCTCAGCAAGCCACTAACACAAAAATGATTTTTTTTTTACCCAATCACGGATTCAACCAGATTTTGGGGTGAAATGTGTGACTTTTTTATTTTATTACCAGCCCCCACATTGAAACAAAGCTGTTGTGACGCTCTACTTCTGGACAAATAAACTGTTTGTTTATAGCTTTGACAATAAGCTCTTCTAAGGATCAGCTAATGATGTCATGCTGCCTGTATACACTGTATAAAATAATGTGCACGACTTTCTTAAATAAACGATCTATGATGCATGCTGGACTGTTTTCATAAGGACAGCCGCTTTGTTTTATGCCTCTGAACAGAACTTTGAACACACGAGCTGTAATTGGTTGTCAGTCAGACACCTTCTAGGCCAATGAAATCTGCTATTCAGACCTTCTTCCAACAGAGCTAGATAGAGTTAATAGAGCTAGCATAGTGGGGACGTTCATAGAAAGAAGACGATGATGATGAGATTCACCAGCATGGCTTTCTGGTGAACGAACTCTTCAAATCTGCTGCATGGTATGTTTCCGAGCAAAGTTAGCAGAAAACACCAATCACAGAGCCATGACCTGACCTTTAATTGCAACTTGTAAAGCGAAATGTGTAGCGTAACAAAGCTATCAACAGCACACACTGAACTCTGCAGGGGTTCCTCTGGTTTATTTCTTTCCTTTCAAGAGGCATCCTGACCTGCATCAGCAATGTTCTCAAGCTCCTTCGCTTTTTCAGAAAGATCACCCAAACATCTTCTAATGCCGTGTGGGTAGGTGTGGGTGTGGGTAAGTGTGGGTGTGGGTAGGTGCGGGTGTGGGTGGGTGTGTTTTCCTGAATTTCTGAGGACACAGGTTTTATGAGTTACACTGTTATTCTGACGTGTATGACATTAAGCATGTTTTATGGTAACATTTCATAAGTCCACATAAGTAAAATAGGTTTAAAAACATACTAAAAATGTTTTATTAAAAATGTAAAAATGCAGAGTGTTTTGTGTGATGTGTAGGGTTAGGAGTAGTATTCCCCTACATGTACAATTTATACACTATAAAAACCATTACACCTACAGAATGTCCTCACAAAGCACAGTGTGTGTGTGTGGGTATGTATTTGAACATTTGAGTCTAACTTACTTTTCCTGATTAGGGGCTAAAATGATTTTGTGCTTCTTTGAACTCGTGCTCATCATGAAGACGTTAATCCTTGAGTACTCTAAAACCTTAAGACTTCCACCTCTGGGAGATGTGAAATGACATTGCTATTAGCTCTGTGTCTATTAATTAATACTGAGTAAGCAGCCTGAGAGATTATGCTCAATAGAAAATTGTTTGCGACGTACACAAGCAAATCACCAGTGTTGAATTAATGACCGCTGTATTGAATTACTGCCTGACGTCTTCAGCTTAGCAGCCTCACATAAACACTGAGCTTTAATATGGCTAATTCGTTTCAGCAGCTGGAGACATTCGGATCCTTTCCGGTGTCCTAAAATCTTAGCCAGCGAGTTTATTTATTTATTTTTACAACATGCCTTCTTTCCTGCTGTATGAAATCTAGAAGGGTTTACAGCGGGTTGCTTGACGTTTCCACACGCCGAGTTCCAGATGTCAGCTGAGCATCCGTCCACCTGCCAGATGTGCCTTGTCTTATTTTAGATTCTTTATTATGCTATTAGTGACCATAGTAACCACTTTTTATGTGGGCTGCACAATAATACACACTTGGTGAAACGTTTATTTGATCCAAACACGATTCATAGTTTGTTATCCAGTCTTCAGACTTTTCTGATTGATGTAGTGACTGACATTGTAAACACACCCACATGGGGCAGACCTCTGTTATGAATCCTGGCTGAATTTAATTCTGAGATTTTTTCCTCCTTTGGACTTAATTATATTTTCCAGTGCTTTGTCTGATAAGTCTCTAATTCCCGTGATGACAGACCACATTGTGTGCCTGATAAATTTTTATCAGCTGTAAACGAGGCGGTCAGGGTGACTTTCTGCTGGCTCTGCTTGTAAAGAGCAGGTCACACACACGCTACAGACAAGCCAAAAGTCATTTTTAATGGGTTTTCTTCATTAATGTTTCATGCTTTTCAAAAGTTTAAATATGTTGTTAATGTTAATATGTTTAATATGAAATTTTGTAAAAAAGGAAACCTCCTGTTTGAGTTCTATATATTCAGATGCAAAGATCTGTTTTATCAGTAAGGTGCAGTAGAATAGAGAAGGGTAGAGTAAGGTGCAGTAGAATAGAGAGGGGTAGAGTAAGGTGCATTAGAATAGAGAAGGGTAGAGTAAGGTGCATTAGAATAGAGAAGGGTACAGTAAGGTGCAGTATAATAGAGAAGGATAGAGTAAGGTGTAGTAGAATAGAGGGGGGTAGAGTAAGGTGCAGTAGAATAGAGAGGGGTAGAGTAAGGTGCAGTAGAATAGAGAGGGGTGATGTATAGTAGAATAGAGTGATGCATATTAGAATATCGTGGAGTAATGTATATCAGAATAGAGTGGAGTAATGCATATTAGAATATAGTGGAGTAATGTATAGTAGTATAGAATAATGTGGAGTGGAGGATGTTTGAATAGAACAGAATATTATTGAGTGGTGTAAAGTAAAATATAGTGGAGTGGAATCTAATAGATTGGAGATTACTAAGGTACTGTGTAGTATAATTAGTAATTTTTTTTTACTTATAAAACTGTTGTATAAAATACATATCCTTTTCATTACTACATACATGAGCCCAGAAATGATCACATCCAGTATAACCACAATCCTACTGATTACAGCTTGTGTCATCATAAATTCAAAAATTGTTAAGCCAGGCACGGTAAAAGCTTTTGCTTAGTGTCGGACACTTGATCCTGAAACGAGTTTAAGTATCACATGATCTGGGCTTTTCTGGGGTGAACTGTGAAGCGGATACGTTGTTTTTGATTAATACTGTCTATGCAGAACAGAAGCCTGACTGTAGCAGCATTGTATCCTTCCATAGACTGTATAGAGGCGTGTAGTTCCTACAATGTGCCAAAGAGGGCACTGTGAGGCTTCGCTTCCTATGAGACTCGGTAAACTCTGAGCCTGTGTTGCAGACTGTTTGACCTGTAACTGTATTTAAATTATTCCAACTAAATTACATTGTGTCATTATTTTTACTTTGCATTTGATTATATGTGAAGTTTCTTGTGATTTGCCTAAAAAACGTTAAACGTGCAATCGTGAATAATAGGAGTGATGTTGCTTGATCAATAATTTAGTGTTGACACGGCAATACACTCGTTCAGCGTGGCTGCTAAAATATGGAAAACGCACCCAGTAGCAGCACCCACACACTGAAAGCCTGAAAGCTCACTGAAAGCGCGCGCGAACGCACACACACACGCGCGCGCAGTGCTGGCTTGCTAGCATTGAGTCCAGATCAGTGTAGCTCTCAACAGTGGCTTCCAGCTTCCTGCTTAGATAACGGCCCATTTGCCTCTGCTGACTTTTTTTCTTTGTCATGAACTGCACAGTGTTTTGGCAAGGAGACAAGCAGCCACGTCCTCTAATGAGCAATTATAGGGGTTCCAGATAGGTTTTAAAACAGGAAGGGAAATAAAACGGGTATCTCTCCACCCCACATCTCATGAAAGCTCATATACTGCTAGGACGTGATGACGTCAGCTGGTTGAATTAAACCAAATCTTTCAAGTCTCTTGGGGCAGTCTAGCTAGACAAATGTCTTTTGTTTGCAGATAATGAAGACAAACACTTCTACATCTCTGTGTTCACTCTCTATCCTGGTCAAGCTGATTAAAGTTCAACATTTGGCACTGTTAACTAGAGGCCTGCTTTTTGTTTTATTTTAATTCGAGTTGTCTTTCTTCCAGCCTGTTAACCCACCACTATAAATCATTTCTCATCCCGAAAAAGGTATTGAATCAACGGTACTTCCGCAGGGTCTCTATCAGAAACAGGGTGAGTCGGCAGGCATGAATCTCGGCTCCGGCTGGCTTTATCGCATTTCCCTGATATTCTTTCAACACACTGACAACAAAGCAATACATGATCGATGTCGCCTTTTCATCTGATTGTGCTCCTGTCGCTGCGTCATCGCCACTCATATTCCGATAAGGGGGGCAGGGAATGATTTATACGCCCGTCAGGGAGGAAGCTCTTCGACTCCCTTTTTCACACACACACACGCACACACACGCACACACGTCGCTTCTAGCGGTTTATCCGTGGACGCGTTCGAAACAGGACACGGGCATCCCAGTGACAGGCTTAAGGGTAGCGGAAATTGGAAATGGCTGCAGTAAGCCTCTCCATGCTAAGTTAATGTGAAGATAGGGGTAAACACTGCAGCACGGGGAATTAAATAGTCGGAAACGGTTTACTTTGTATCTTTATTCCGGACGAAATGAAGTCGCGCCTCCATAGAAGATCCCGCGCCTCCATAGAAGATCCCGCATGTGGAATAAATAGGCTATTATAAGTCTGGCAGGTTTAGCCGCCTCACAGACATCATTTACAAGCAGCAGATGATGAGAACTGGTTGGTTGTTGGGAGGGGGAAGGGGGGTGTTCGCATGGACTCAGAAGGCAACAACAGCTTCAGTTTAGGTGTCACGCGTAAAGACATCTGCTGTCCGTAATACATCACGAGCTACGTTGATTACGAGGGATATTCGGATCTTCCCTGTCTGATGAATCGGGCAGCGCTGAAACGGGGCCTGATGAATAACCCGCACGCAACCGCGCAACTAGTCGGATCGAAAAGATCTACGTATCATTTCTCAGCAGTTATTGCAGACTCAGGACAGCAGCTGGAGCTTTTGTTTAGTCTAATGGGTTTCATCAGCATAAACCGTTGTAGCAAGAACGTTAAAGCAACCAAGAAGCGACATCGTGCATGATGAAGACACTGCACAGTGCAACGTCACTGTGTCTAAGAAAAATGATGAGCCAGCAATCAAAAACTCAAATCCTTTCACAAGAACACCAAAAAACCATATCATTCTTGAGTAAACATTTTGCATGTATTCATAAAAGGCACTGTGTACGTGGTGCTTCCTGCAATCTGTGATGAAGCGTGAAGTAAAATGTCATGTATACTGTAATTTGTCAGCCTGCAAAAATGTTCAGGCCCTAAACCCTGAGACTGGTAAATACCAGCAGGCTGTAGTGCGCAGATTATTAAGATTACACTGTGGACGTGTACATTGTTGGTTAACTGAGCAAAGTCATGAAACCCTTTTAAGATGCTGCAACAAGTATCAAAGGGATTTATTTATAAATGTTCAAATACACTATACTGCCAGAAGTATCTTGCTTATATAACCTGTATATGTTTGTTATAGTCATGCAAGTGGTAGATCAGTGGTTAAGATGTTGGATCAGAAGGTCATCAGTTTAGGCCCTAAGACCACCAGGCTGCTACAGCTGGGCCCCTGAGCAAGGTGCTTGAACCTCAAATGCTCAGTTTTATAACCGAATGGAAGTCTATCTGGATAAGGGCGTTTGCCAAATACCAGAACTGTAAATGTCTTAATTTATTCACAGTTAACGTGCAAGCTGGCATAGGTTATTACTTTCTTTTTAAATTTTAGTTTATGGTGAAATTGCATTGTTACATTTTAATTATTGTGCTCTAGTTTAAAGTTTAAGTTAAGTTTATTGGTCACATGCACATCATACAGTACAACATACAGTGAAATGATTTTATTATGCATATCCCAGCATACAAATTTGAACACTGGGGTCAGAGCGCAGGGTCAGCCAGAACAAACGGTGCCTCTGGAGCAGGTACAAAATACAGTGAAATGTTTTTATTACGCATATCCCAGCATACAAATTTGAACGCTGGGGTCAGAGCAGGTGAAGCAGGTGAGGTTAAGGGCGTTGCTCAAGGACCCAATGACGGTGGCTTGCCTGGTGCAGGGCTTGAACCCCAGACCCTCTGATCACTGACCCAGAGCCTTATACCGCTGAGCCACCCAGTGCCCGTCTTTATTCATGAACCAGTCAGAATAAAAATAATTGTTTCATTTTATTTACTTCTTTATAAATGAATGCATTCAAATGAAATTTATTTTATAACTATCCTAGTAAAATAATTTATTCTGTTCATTTAATGTATTGTGCATTTGTGTTTGTTTAAATGTATTTTTTTTAACTTTAGATATTCAGAACTTCATCTGAACACATACAGTGTTTTAAAGTAGAGCTCCATTAAAAAGTAAAATACATGAAATTTATTTTGATTAAAACGTGTGTGAAGTGCTCAGTAACTCTGGTGCTAATCTGTTGCTTGATGCAAGCGAACGTACAATGGAGTTTAAAGCCCCACTCAGACTGAATTAATTTCTCAGGAGGACGTCTGTAATACGTTTTTTTTACATGTCTGCTCATGTTTGATTGTCAATCACTGGCACAAGACAAAAAAAACAAACGTCAACCACCAAACTTTTTTTTTAATCAACACGAGATAACATCTGCATAGAAATCTGTGCATTTCTGAGTCTGATTTTATACAAAACAATAATTATTTGGCATATACTGTAATGTTCCCAGGGTAGGAAGGAGAAAAACAGCAACAGCACCAGAAAAAATTCATAGAGGAGCTTTTGTGAAAGAGGAAATAACCCCGGAAACTGTTATCAGTTTATTCCTGTCCAAATAAGGCTTTTAACAACATAGACAAGTAATAAAAGTGTATTTATATATTGTTTTCCAACTCATTTCTTGAATTATCAGAGCTCTTTATAAAATGATTGTATTTTGTACAAAACTAATGCTTTATTTTCTCCCCAACCATTTCTACACTACTCTTCCCACCTCCAACCCCCTGCTTTTACTTTAACGCCCCCTTTTACATCTATTTAAAGTGTCCTTGGCCTAAACGTCTCCCTTCTAAACAAGGCCTGTCAGGACTAAACTGCCCCTCCATTAAACCCTTTGCCCTCTGCAAGTTACTCTGTATGTCAAACTGCCACTTTACCTCGGTGCACTGTTTAAATTCCCAGCACTCTGCTTGCTTAACACCATCTACCTGGGCTAAACTACCCCACATTACCTCGTACCTCATTAGGAACTACCCACTCCTTTACATCCTACCACTGCTATAAATCAATATTACCAGTCATAATGTGTTTATATTAATCATTATTTGTTTATCTGCTTTTGTCATTAAACTTTAACTTATTCTTATAATTATTAAGCCCTCCCCAGCCCTGTTATCTATTGATCTTGATTTTTTGTGGCTACTTAAATTTTGACCTTATCAGTAACCTCATATGGTCATTTCTAGAGAGGTTTGAAACCCAGTGTGAACTGCATTGAGAATAGCGCTGTGTGCGTCATACCGTTTGTCATATTTGTTCTCAGGTTTTGAAATATGGCGAAACATTTGAAAGGTGACAAAGCAAGAAGTTCAAGTTTTCTGGCAGTAATTGTAACGGATGATTGATTTTGCTTATTCGCACGGGTTTATGTTCTGTTGTCGGTGCGATGACTGATAATTTGTTGCCGATTATGTCGGAATAAATTGCGTCGTCTTTACTGTTCAGTGATTTTACTGAAATTCTGTTTGCATTGAAATTGTATCCGCTTTAATGGATATTACAGTTACTTTAAAAGTGCTCCGGCCTCCTGAACCACGAGGGAGAGACGTGTGTACATGTGGATAAGTGTGTGAGCAGAGGCGTTTGAGTGAAGGGAAGATTTAAAGCAGAGGGCAGTTAACAGTGGGCTGGGAGCTTTTGTGAGGGCAGTGTAGCGGAGGGAGGGTGTTAAGCGGGACAGAAGAGCATTCTAAGGAATTTAGAGAGTGCAAAGAGGTAAAGTGGAGGGCAGGAGATTGAGGAGAGACTGGTATTTGTAGCCCATACAGGGCTGTTGTGTGGCATCTTACAAAGGGCAGGAGGGGTCGTTTACAGAGGTCATGGGAGATAAAGCTGGGGAAAGTGGGTAGTTTTGGAAGAGTAGTGGGAGATGGGTACTTTAGAGATGGCAGAGACATTAAAGCAGGGGAGTGGTTTAAAGAGAGCAGGTGAGTTAAAGTGGGTGGGAGGGTGTTTAGAGAGGGCAGGGGAGTTTAAACAAATAAGGACTTTAAAGAGAACATGCAAGTTAAAATAGTGGGGTAGATTAAAGATGGCAGACGATTTAAAGCAGGGCTGTGGAGTTAAAACGGGGCGGGGGTAGTTTAGAGTGGACTGTGGAGTTGAAGGGGGTTTGTTTAGAGGGGGCTGTGGCGTCGAAGGGGAGTAGTTTAGAGAAGGATGGGCAGTTGAAGTGGGGTAGTTTAGAGAAGGCTGTGGAGTTGAACGGGGTAGTTTAGAGGGGGCTGTTGAGTTTAAGGGGGGTAGTTTAGAGAGGGCTGGGAGTTGAAGGGGGTAGTTTAGAGAGGACTGTGGAGTTGAAGGAAGGTAGTTTAGAGAGGGCTATGGAGTTGAATGGGGGTAGTTTAGAGAGTGCTGTGGAGTTGAAGGAGGGTAGTTTAGAGGGGCTGTTGAGTTGAAGGGGGTAGTTTAGAGAGGGCTGTGGAGTTGAAGGGGGTAGTTTAGAGATGGTTGTGAAGTGAAAACAGGTCAAGGGGTAGTTTAGAGGGAGCTGTGGAGTTGAAGGGGGCGGGGCGGGGGTAGTTTAGAAAGGGCTGTTGAGTTGAGGGGCGGGGAGTGACGCTGAGCAGTGAGGAAGTCGTTAAAGCGCGGAGTTGGCGTAAGCGCGCGCCTACACACTGCCGCACTTTGCCAGATCTCGCGCGCTGTCCACAGATCTGCATTCGCTTGTTGCTTGTATGAACGCACAAGACTCGCGTCCGCGCTCGAACCTAAACTTCCTAAATCTCTTCCGAATCCTAAACTAAACTTAAAGCTTCTAGTCGCTGGAACTATTTTAGTCGCGTAGCTCGTTATTGCTCCATGTGACTAGTTATCCTTCTGCGAGCCGCACAGAGGCAGTCTGTTATTATCCGCTGTGGGAGATCAGATCTCCGCCTACCCCGGGAGGGGAAAGTCGGCTGGGTGTTGGGACATTTCTTAGTAAATGGTTAACGGAGTGCGGGAGTTTACTCGCTAGTTCAGTGTAATCGGAGAGGCACAAGAGGCACCGGCTTGTTTTTGGTTCAGTTGGGCTTTTTGTATCTACGTGCTGAAATAAGCACGAGTTTAAAACAGACCGATCAGCCCCGGAGATGCGAATGAGACATAAGAAATCGCATCCGAGGATTTTCGGAATACCGATGGCTGGATGGAAGAGCGCCATGTGTGTGTGTGTGTGTGTGTGACGGACTCGCACACTGCTGAACTTTTCAAATCGGGGAATAAAAGAAATACTCGGCCACTCGGATTAGTCGTGTGTGTGATTTCATAGACAAGTCGGGTAGGAATCGCAGACAGAGGGAACAGGTAGGCTGTGTGCGCGCGCGAGCCGTTCGGATACGTACGTTAACCGGAGACCAGCGGCTCCATGTTTGCGCCACACCGCAACAATTAATTCTAAATTAAGTACGGGCTAGTTTTGTCTCTGCTACCAGCGCGAGCTTGCCACGATTTTTTTTGGTGGTGGGGGATTACACAACTGATTCTTCATCATGGAAATTGTTCAGTGTGCACGGGGTGGATCCGGCAGCGGACAGAAACGCGCAGCAAGTGGGGACGTCGCGCTGCGTATCGGATCCGCGCGGATCAGCGACCAGGGGTACAAGTGCTCTGGTCGTGGGACAACCGACAACAAGGTTAACTCCGGAGCCAAGAAGACGATTAATCATGTGTCGAACACCGAGAAAAGTTACAGGGGAAGAAGAAAGTTGGCGTTTTGTGCCAGGAGTTACTGGACTCTCTTCTGCCTCCAGATCCACGTGTTGAAAGCCGTCGCGCAAGGTAGGAAACAAATATGCCACACATAAATAAAAACACAAACAGGTGAAACTGGGAAGGCACAAGCCGTTTAGAAGATGTTTAATGGATGAGTAAGCAGCGCCTCCCAGCTGGAGCCTGTGGCCAATGAGCCGTATGGGAAGGTCGGCCTGATTTCAATAACAATACTGATGTGACGTGTCTTTCTGGAGCCATGCAGCATGTCAGCCACAACCGCTGCTGCTGCACAACAATAAAAAGTCATTAAGGTCAGACGAGCCTGGTCTGGTCACACAGATGGTTTTCCCACCCTGCCTTTGGGTTTGATTAAACAAAGTTTTTCCACTTTACTAAAACTTCTCCTGGTTACTTATACTACTGCATATCTAAAGTCTATAGTCAAAGCGTGACTATTTCATTCATTCTTTGTCTACCGCTTATCCTGGAGTCTATTCCAGCTAACTTAGGGCGTGAGGCGGGGTACACCCTGTACAATCAACAGTTAATCGCAGGACTAACACTTACAGACAGACAACCATTCATACACACATTCACTCCTATGGTTAATTTAGAGTAGCCAATTCACCTATGCCCAATCACATGTGTTTGGAGGCTGGAGGAAACCGGAGTACCCAGGGTATACCCACGCAAGCACGGGGAGAACATGCAAACTCCACACAGAAAGAACCTGGGCAGTAATAGAACCCATGACCTTCTTGCTGTGAGGTAGGAATGCTAACAACTCTTACAGTGCCGCTCAGATGACCATTTGATTCACATATTTCTTTCAATCACAGCTGTCACATCGTTGAACGACCCCTCCAGTGTTGCATTAACACAACCAGGGTTCATTAAAGACGGAATATTTTGCTGTTTGTCATCAGCGGTGCGCAATTATTTATGGCATAGAGTTCTCTAATTGCAAGCCAAGTGGTTGTATTGAAAGAATCGAAAAGGGCACGGCTGGTTAAATAATGGATTTATTTATAATTAGTCCAATACTATACAGATTACCGTTAAAGTGGATGAATGAGGAGAAAAAAAGCGTCCAGATTAGAGCCAGCTCCGCCCACCAAGCATGCATTGTGGTTTCTTGAGATTTGCATTTCTAAGGATGGGAACAAATTAGTGTAAGCAGATATCCTTTTAAAGCAGTGCCTTGGAAACAAGCAGTCTTCACACTCGGACAGCAGACACCGGGGCGGAACGTGCAGCTGTACAGCATATGTGCACAGGCGAAGAACACGTGCAGACTGTTGCTTGTTTTTGGAAACAATAGGAAGTCACTTGTAGGGCTGCGTGTGCACTGGTTGTTGGCGTCTACACGCCGATCAGGCTCTGCATGTCTTTTACGTCCCAGAACGGCTGTACCGTTCACACGACGTGACATTTATAGTTCGGAACGTATTGTCTTGTCAGTGTTACGGTGTTCACAATCCAGCTGCAACAAGGCTTATGCATCACCCAGTCTTTCACCTAGAGGCATCCCAGTCAAAGAATGCACCTGATACCAAATTCCTACAGTCTTATAAAGAGAATGATGGAGGAAAGCTGTTTATCAGCTGCTTGCAAATGGACAACGTCTTGTGGAGAATTAAAAACATGAAAAACCCGCTGAGAAGTTTTGTTTATGATGTATAGTATTCTGCATTCCCTCAATAACCCAAGTCTTTATTTCTATGGCATCGTTTGCTTTGATTAATTTTATAATTGATCTTTTGCTCATTTTTAGAAAGTACATATATCTATATACTCTGTATGCACCAGAAGTTTTGTAGCAGCTGATCAGGATTTATCCAGGAAGTTTTTTGAATTTTTTTTATGATTGCTGCAGGCAACCTTTTAGAATGCAACTTGTGTTTTTCATCTTTTCTATGAGAGCTATACTTCTGTTCTGTACATGTGAATCCGAAAATGCGGTTGCTTAAGGTGTCTTGTGTCGACATCACACTTGTAAATTTCTCTATGATTACTCTTTTATACTTTTTTATACAACATCGCTGTTAAGATCTTAAATATACTTACTCAGTAGGCATAGATTAATGTTATAAATCTAATGTTAGATTAAGATAATGATGTAATATCATGGCATACTATCATTTACATTTACAGCATTTGGCAGACGTGTTTATTCATAGCAACTTACATCCGCGCAGTTGGGGGTTAAGGGCCTCACTAAGGGGCCTAGCCGTAGTAGCTTGGTGGTGCTGGTAATCGAACCCCGGTGTCGGATCAGCAGTCCACTTTAACCAATGAGCTATTTTAGGTTATATGGATCGTCTACCATACTTCAAGTCCCTGTCAATCAGGGCTTACTTTAGAAACTTGACACCACGTTGACTTAATGATAATATAAACCTGTTGTGCGAACTTTAACCAGCACTACATATCATTATATCATTGTATAGAACAGCACAGTTCAGACTGTAGTGCTGGTAAAATTTCGAACCACAGGTTTATATTATCATTACGTCATTGTATGAAAAGTTTCTAAAGTAAGCCCTGATTGAGAGGGACTTGAAGTACGGTAGACGATCTGCATAATCTAAGGCTCATAATGGATTACAGCTCACGTTATCTTGTACGGTAATTGTTTTCTATAGGGAGACCAGACGACTGCACTTGCTTGTTTGTCAGTAAAATGACGAGCTGCATTTTCTGTCTTATTAACTTTTAGGGAAGGTTGTTTTGTTTTTTTAGAAGTGCAATAACGTGTGAGAAAAGGTGTTTTGGAACGGCTGCACTTGGGGAAAATGAAGACATGGCGCTCGAGAATTCATTTTAATTTCTATTATTACCTTCATATAACCATAAACAGTACCACATGTTGTAAAACGCTAAAATGATTGAAATACATGTTGTGAGTGTGTATATATGTGTTTATATATACAGGATGCCGCAAAAAAAATTGATATTAGTTGAAATAACTTAATAAAAACGTAGTTAGTTTTTACGTTTTGTTAAAATTTTAGATCATTAGGCGAGAATTGACTGTTATTAGACTACAAAATGATGTACATTTTGCAGAATATATTTAGTATATTAAAATAAATATAGAAAATAAAAATTTCTATATCCATATAGATAATGAGTAATAAATAATAAAACAAAAGAATACATACATAATTCATATACTATATTATCAACTTTTTTTAGATTGTTCAATTTCTTACAGCTAATGTTACTTTGACTATTTATTTTTGTTTATTTCCTTCAATTATTTTTCTACTATTTATTACATAGTTTAAATCATTAGACTATATGAGTGGCTGTTTTTTTTGTTGCCAGAACAGTATGCCTGCTGTAGATACAGAGCAGATTTTGGCATTAGTATGCAATTAGTACAATATATGCAATGTTTATGTTGCAGATGTGGGCAAATGTCTACAAGTTGTGATTTATGCAATATGTATGCTGTGAAATTCTGACTGAGGTATAAGAGCTGTATAAGAGCTGCTCATTATAGATTCATATATTCATAATATAACATAAATGTTTAACCTGAGAAATATCATGCACTAAATGAGCTCATTTCAAATTTGTTGCCTGCTACAGGTCTCAAACTAGTTTGGACAGGGGCATGTTTACCATGGTGTAGCATCTCCTTTTCTTTTTAAAACAGTTTTAAGACGTCTGGGCATCAAGGTGATGAGTTTCTGGAGTTTTGGTGTTGGAACTTGGTCCCATTCTTGTCTGAGATCGGTTTCCAGCTGCTGGCTGTCTTTGCCGTATTTTTCATTTAATGATGCACAAATGTTCTGTATAAATGAAAGATCTGGACTGCATGCGGCCAATTTAGCACCCGGACTCTTCCCGATGAAGCCATGCTGTTTTAATAGCTTCAGTATGTGGTTTTGCATGGTCCTGCTGAAATACACAAGACCTTCCCTGAAATAGATGTCGTCTGGAGGGGAGCATATGTTGCTCTAAAACCTTTATATACCTTTCAGCCTTCACAGTGCCTTCCAAAACATGCAAGCTGCCCATGCCGTATGCACTTACGCAGCCCCATACCATCAGAGATGCTAATTTTTGAACTGAATGCTGATAACATGCTGGAAGGTCTCCCTACTCTTTAGTCTCCCCCCTCTTTAGACTCCCTCTTTAGGACACGGCATCCGTGATTTCCAAGAAGAGTGTCACATTTAGGCACGTCTGACCATAGAACACTTTTCCAGTGTGAAACATTTTAAATGAGCATTAGCCCACAGGAAGTGATTGCACTTCTTGGCCATGTTCACATATGGCTTCCTTTTTGCATGATAGAGCTTTAGTTGGCATCTGCAGATGGCACGGTGGTTGTGTTTACCGACTGTGGTTTCTGGAACTATTCTTGGGCCCATTTAGTTTGACACACATTGACACAATCATGTCGATGAGTGATGCAGTGTCGTCTGAGGGCCCGAAGACCACCAGCATCCAATAAAGGTCTTCATCCTTGTCCCTTACGCAGAGATTTCTCCAGTTTCTCTGAGTATTTTGATGATGTTATGTGCTGTAGATGATGAGATTTGCAAAGCGTTTGTAATTAGACATTGAGGAACATTGTTTTCAAAGTATTCCTGCACTCTTTCACAGATTGGAGAACCTCTGCCCTTCTTCAATTCTGAGAGATTCTGTCTCTCTAAGACATCCCTTTTATAGCTAATCATGTTACAGACCTGATATCAATTAACCTAACCCTAACCCTAATTAGTTGCTAGATGTTCTCCCAGCTGAATCTATTTAAAATTTCTTTCTTTATCAGCCATTTGTTACTATTTTGAAACCTGTGGCAGGCATCGAATTTGAAATGAGCTAATTTAGTGGATAAAAGTGTAAAAACATTTGTTATCTTATCTACGTTCTATTGTTGATAAAATATGTTCATGTGATTTGAAAATCTTACTTTTCCATTTTATTCAAATAAAAAAAAGTCCCAACTGTTCTGGAATTCGGTTGTAATAGTTATGTCTGTACGTCGTAACTGGCGTTAAGTGGCACGTTTGATTTCTGACTCGTTTTATTTTGTGCTTGTTTGCGTCCACTAGCAACGCTTGCCACACTCCAAAGTCTACAGCCGTATTAGCGGCGGTTATTGATTAACCCTGAACGCTGCAAACAATGCTGAGATCCTTCTAAAGCAGCTTCCATATAATCTTTTCAGGGGCAAATTTAAACAGACATGAAAAAGGTCCACAGATTTGTGCTTTTTTTTTTTTAAAGTCAACGATGCTGGATTTCATGCAATATCGCTTCACAGTTTCTTTATGTACTTTCCAAAGGTCGAATGAGGATGACACGTAAGAACTAACAGCCAATTTCTAACTCCGATGTCAAGGTCCTTTGCTATCTGGAGAGCTCCCAGCGCTGTTTTGGGAATGGGCTTACTAATGGGATAATATTGATCCGATTTGAAAAGCCAGCAGTGTTCTCAGCATACATCCTGGGATGCGTTCTTTTGTTTGCATTTAATGTAGGAATAAAACATGAAGTTTGACATATAGGCTCGTCCTATTGATGAGTTTAAAGCGTGTGTTGCAAATAGACACGCCGTGGATTAGTGTCAGAGTGAATCGGATCGTTCCCTAAAACGATTCTGTTCAAATTTCCAGCCATCTGTTCTATAACAGTAAATTTGAGTGGGTCGGCGTTTTTTAATCCGTACAAATCATAGACGTGATTCTTGACTAACCAAGTCTGTGCCTGTAATAATGACGACTCATGATGCACAGTTGAGTGCAGGTTTTTTTTTCCTTCATGGTGCGTTGCTTCATTATGCTATTCCTTGTACATCACGAGCTGTCTGTGCCAGCAGACAAAGCCACACTACTTGTTCCTCGGTGTACACCTTTTCATTTCATTGCCACACCATCTGTGCAATTAGTTGACTGCACTGCAGACGCTCCTCATTCTTGTCATAGTTTTTTTTTTTTATAAATCAATTTTGTTTTAACTTTTTGGCTTTTGGTCATTTTTAATGGAGAAACATTTGCCTACGTTCAGCGTTTGGGTTCTTGTCATTGTGTGGAACCCCAAGAGGATTGAGTAGTAAAATGACGTGTAATTCCTCCATAGTCATTCTGCTGGACATTGATTTTTAGACGAGCGTTTAAACAGGAGGCTTTAGTACCATAACAGATTGATTTGCGTGGACATAGAATGCACACGCAACCATCGATTGCAAAGGCGCCCTGTTGCAGTTCAGTCGAAGATCCTAATTCGTGCCAGTGCTGAGTTATTGTTTCTTGTTCACCAAATGGAAATGAGGATGAATGTCTATTATTATTCAACCCCCCCCCCCAACCGCCACCACATGTCTAAAAAAGAGGTCTTAACGCCATTTGTAATTTCAGAGCTAGACGCTTAATGAAACGGTAAATTGCCCTCCCTAGGGTTAAGACAGTCATCGAGCGGTGCGTTTTCAATTTCTTAATTTTGTTTTAAAAAACTTTCATCGCATTCGCAGTTAATTTGAGGGCCGGCGTAATTGCCGTGACCAAAGATTACACTTTAAGGTTTGCCTCGGAGTGTTGTCGAAATCGTATGTTTAGATAAGCACCGAAAAAATGGTTTGCCTTGTCGCAATTTCTACAGCAAGTAATTAGATCCAGGAACAAAAATATAATCATCTCTGTTAGCGCAAAAGAGTTTGGTAATAACCTCCGAGCACTTAGATAACGCAAACCTATTACCTGTTGAAAGCTGTATTTCCTCTTTACAGATTGGCAGATAATCGGTTCAGCCCTTAACTGTCATCTCATCTGTCATGTGAAGTGGAAGCAAGAAAGTCATTCTCGACATCAAAAAGTTTCACATTGTAATGAAAAACGAGCGGCTAACGATACCAAAGGAAGATGAAGGCGTCTAGTCAGAACCAGGATTATGTAAATCATTATATCTTTATGAAAGATTAAATGACTGTGAATGAAGTCGTCAGTGTCTTTTTTTTTTTTTTATGAAATAAAACGCTCGAATCATTTAATCAATCTCAGAGGGTGTAGCAGCAGGATGTCCTTTCACTTCCACATCTTTAATATATCAGCAATTAATCCATCAGTTCTTTCCTGTGGCTCCTTGTGTTATGATGCTTGTGTAAACATTGTACGTCGATATATCACTGAGCGGTGAGAAGGAAATGTTGGTGTATAAACATTGCATGTAGGCAGATCCTGTGGTCCTGACAGAAAAAACAAATTCATAAGGTTGTTATATTAGCATTAAAAGTGTTATTCCAGGATATTCTGCATAGCCCTTAATACTAGTTACTATCTACTGGAACACTTATCCCCCATATTTTATAATCCATATTACACAGCATGTGTCACACCATAACTCGTGTTTTAAGCAAAATCCATCCATTAATTCATTGTCTAGCGCTTATCCTTTTCAGGTTCAGGAGACGCTGAGCTTATCCCAGCTAACTTAGTGTGTGAGGCAGGGTACACCCTGGACAATCGGCAGTTAATCGCAGGGCCAATACTTAGAGACAGACAACCATTCACACTCACACAGAACCTAAGACTTAAAGCTCTTCAGTCTGTGTGCATTGAATATAGTTCCACAATTTGAGTTAAATTACTGAAATAAATGAACTTGTCCACTACATTCTTATTTATTGAGATGCACCTGTACATTTGTATTTCATACTAGAGTCGGACATGCTTACGATATTAAACATTTTCCGTCTTTGTTTTGAGTGAAAGGATATTTCCCCACAATGATGCTACAAAATCTGAACGAAACGCATTCAGTTTTTAGCAGCAAGTAGCCACCTAAGTAATGCTACTCATCGAATGCTCACTCTTCAAAGCCTCATAGCAGTTTCTAGCCAAAAGACCTCAATTCAGTTTTATTCTTATAGTACTTTTATCAAATGGACGTCGTCTCAAAGCAGCCTTATATAACATAAAAAAAGGTCAAGATTAATATTAGACTTAACCTCCTAAGACCTGAGCTTTGGTTTTTCCTGCATTTTATGTCCACATATGTGGACGCCAGGTTGTAAGAGTTTTTCATTTATCCCAAATGAACGGGGCGACTGTGCAAGGAAAAAAACCCTTATATGGTATGAGCAAGAAACCCTTGAGACTCAAGAGGGACCCCATCCTTATTTGGGTGACAGCAGAGAGTGTGAATTTGTATCGTTATACAAACATTATAGATTGTGATTAGATAACTCCCTATCAAATTGATATATACA
>JAOUQX010000023.1:8851035-8865159 GCA_028566295.1 Liobagrus marginatus
TCCACAAACAACATTTTCACATAATTCCCTTTTCGATTGTCCAGGTGTTCAAGGGCTGTGTGATGCAGGTATGCGATCGCGTCCTCAGTAGAGCGGTTGGAACGGTACGCAAACTGGAGCGGGTCTAGTGTGTCTGGTAGTGAACTAGTGATGAAATCTCTTGAATTTGCACTAATCACGCTTTAAACTAACGTGGTCAGCGATGGGGAATTATTTACTTCCAAATTAGATTCTCTGTGAATTGTGCTTCTTCTCAGCTGTGAAAAATGCAGAGCGCTTTTTTGCTGGCATGGATCCGTACGTGTTGAACCTGGGTCATAGTGCCAGCTGCCACTTTCCAGGTGAAATGCCAGCGATCTTTAGCTGCCAGTCTCATAGCTGTTGGTTGGACCGCTAGGCAGCGAGTGATGAAAAGGTTGCTGAAGATCCTACACTCTCAGAGGGGATTTCATTCTGATCTTTACGGTGTCTTGTACACGAACAGAAAATAAGGTGGAATGTTGCTAAACTGGCCTGGGACGGATGATCAATAGTAACTGCCCAGGGTTTTTTTTCTTAGGGCAGACATAACGCAAATGTTTCGAAATGGGTAGCCAGCACGTAGGACGGTAAATAACAAAACGGGAGTGTGTTGGTTGATGTAGAGGGTCGCTGAGGAGAGAAGAGAATGCCAACCATGTCTGGCTTTGTGGATTAAGTTAGTCACACTACTCGTTTCTTTGCATTGAAGCCAGAAGGCAAGAGGTCTGGAGTCCATAGCAGCTTTTATTGGACAACAGGGCGGCTGAGTGACATGCAAAGCAACCAATCACAGTTCAGATTGTTCAGCGTCATATTTAGTGCCGTGAAACTGTAGTAAGTCATTATAGGTTATATTGTAGGATAGTTCATTTTAAAAAGGCGTGTATATGAATGATAAAGCTAGAAGAGCCGGCCGAGGGCAGGGGTTTGGGGACGTGACTTATGTTCCTTAAGTTCCATTGTCCTGCATGTTTTTTTAACTATCCATTGCTTACCCACTGCTTATTACCTGGATCAGGTGTGTTCAGGTAGTCAGAAACTGAAAGATACTGTAACAATTTTCTTGGTCTTCCCGTATCTCAGATGGTACCTTCCAGCGTCTGATTTACCGAACAAACCTGAACCAGGTAATCAGCAGTGGGAAGGGCAGGGACAGTTGGAGAACAATCTGGTAATATCCAACAAATCAGAGTGACTTTTAAAATCCTGACCGCATTCCCAGTTTTGCCCTCCATATAGCTCAGACGTTAAGCCAGAGGTTCGTTCGTTAACAAGACGTCTGAATCTGAGACAAGGTGAACCCCCAAACTGTCACGTTGTATTATGTCACATTTCCCAGGCTGAAGGCTTCAGAAAAGCAGCCATGAGGAAACAGCCATCCTGTTTGATAACATGGATTAAAAGTGTAATCATCACCAAAAGAGCACCTGCCTGAATTGTTGCCTCACTGCATTTTGTTTATATCTCTGCTCTATAGCTCTGACCCCAGCGTTCAAATTTGTATGCTGGGATATGCGGAAAAATAATTTCACTCTTTGTTGTACTGTATGATGTGCATGTGACCAATAAACTCAACTTTAACTTTAAGTTATATTAGTGTTTACTTTAGAACACATGAGTCGGTTAAGTCGAACACTAAAGAAGCAAATGTTGTAAATGCATAATTACTTACAAGGATAAAACAGTTTCTAGGCATAGGCAAACTTGGCAGTGCCACCAGCTGCGAGGGCGCCAATGAGCGCTAAACACAGAGTATTATTATTATTATTATTATTATTATTATTACTATTAGGGGTCCAGCCCCGCATGGGAGAGACCCCTATTGTAATCGTATGATAAGTTATGTAATAATTTTATTCTTCCAGACTGGTGTTCTATGGGAAGTTCCATTTGTCCTATGTCCAAATTTATGATATGATATGACACAATATGATATGATACCATACCGACTTTGAGGTTTCTAGGCCTACGAGTCAAAAGTTATTTAATATAAAAGATTGGAAATATTGAAATAAAACCACCGCGTCACATTGCAGTCATAGCGACTCAACGCCACAAATGTAAACACAGCATTCAGCACAGATATTTCAATCATCAATATGGAGCATCACAAACATCACAAACACAACCCACTTTAACCCACAAAATGTAAAACATTCACTACGACATTGCAATATTTACTTCTAGACGTTTAGATTTCTTGATCATATGGCAAATCTGCCTTCTGCAACAAATACAAAATAAAATGATACTAAAGAAATACTCAATAATTATATTTTATTTCTAATATTTAGGAACATAAACAGAGTTTACGCTTTTTTATACTTTCATCTATCAAAGTTCATTCACTGCATCACTTAATGCTCACATCACACACACACACACGCGCGCACACACATTACCCGACCAGCTGCCAAGAAGTACCGAGCGCGTAGTTCTCTCGTAAGCAAGAGAAATTTTAATCTTTTATCTTAATGTGTATTCTTTGTAGTAATAAAATGTGACGTAATGCTCTATATGCTCTTAATGCATGGAATTATTGAGCTCAGCGTTTTAGCACAAGAAAAATGCACAAACACTTCATTCATTCTGAAACACGGAGATATCGGAGTGTTACAGAGCTACGTTTAAATAATGGTTTAATATTTACGTAAGCTTCTCCCTTGCATTAGCCCTATAATCACAATTCTCATCATCTAACATCATCTAACATCTCAAACTAGTGCTCATTAAATTATATTCATGTATATTTCAGATGTTGAATCAACATGATTCAAAGAATACAAATTGGGCTTGACCCCGTTAATTGCTGCTTGCAGCTATATTTATTTTCATCATCATCATCATCATTATTATTATTATTATTATAATTTTTATTATTGCTTGCTTGCTATTTTGACTTATTAAGATTTGGTTACTTGCAATGATCTGAGTAGTCTCTCTGGTGATAGCAGCTGCTGCTGTTAGCAAGAGAAATAGAGATGTAGAGGTCAGCAGGGAACGTTGTCCATGATACTTACCTGGATTAAATTCAACATCATGAAAAGGTCAAATCCATCAGGGGCTCAGTTTTGTAAAGAGAGAAAAGAGGATGAGAAAAAGAAAAGTGAAATACAGAGGTACGCTACTAATTTAGTTTGTAAGCTTAACGCTTTCTGTCGCTCCATCATCACGAGCACAATATAACACTGCATGTTAGCACGGATTCACCATTCACAAACAAGTCAGCAACGTAATAGTAGCAGCGTAAAACGTAAAGAAAGCATTTTTTTTCACAGTAGAATAACAAAAAAAAAGGGGGGATCGTAAATGGCTGCTTAGTGTAAAATGAAATCTGTTCCCAGCTGCCAAAAAGTATAGAAACGGCCCTGGGATGAAATAAACCAACGGCATGTAATATTGACCTGTGATGTCATATCCGGTCGAGTCTCTGAAGAAACTCTTCATAATAAGAAATCTAACACTGCTTCCAATAATTTTAAGGAAGGTTGTTTTTCAAGAGGCTGTTTTCCACAAGCTTTTCATGCCTCATCCATTATTCTCTTTGCCCGCTGTCACACTGCACTTCATGGCGGTGAGGATGAACGCCACTGTTTTTTTGGACCTGGCCCCATGCTGGATTTTAAAATGCATTCGAAACCCCATTGCTTAAAGAACAGAAAATGGAGGTGAGACTGAGACATCTATTGCTATGGATAATTTAATCACAGGACTCGTCCTGGTTTCTGAGCCGCTAGGTTGCGTTTTGTACCTTTGTATTTAATGTCAAGAAGAAACCTGTTGATTGGCAGCTCATATGGTAGCCCATGCAAGAGCGCGGGTTTTTATAAACCTGTCTCATTCCATCTAAGGACAGGAAGTAACCCCATTTCTCCCCTCCCTACACCCACTTCTATTCTTATTGGCATGCAGCAGTGTGTGATATTTTGCACTGTTATGAACAAGGAATATCTCTCTCTTGCTCTCTCTCTCTCCCGCTCTCGCTCACCACCTTTACCTCATTTCATAAGTCTGATATTTTCACTTCAGCACTCCTATTGTGGCTCGTGACTTAAAAGCAAATGACTGCAGGATTTTATTCAGCTAAGAACAGCCATTATGAAATGTCCTTTTCTGTATTTTTCCGCAGCCGAGAGATTTAAACGAGCTGAGATTTTAGTGTGAAAGTCCACAATTCCTCCTTAGAAAAAAAGCTAAGCTGTAAACTCTACAACAAACTGAAGCAGCAGTTGGCCTGTTTATCCTGCGCCTTGCATCCGCCATGTGCAAGGCTTGCACATTTCCGAAAAGTTCATGCCAATGTACCACCCCTAGTTCCCAGCAGGTAATCACCTTTTCCTCAACTGGTCACGATATACCACAGCCCCTCTTACACTCTCATCCTGTTGCTTTCACAAGCCACAAGTGGAGCCAATCAGCCAGGTTAGTGGATTCTAAGCCAGTATCAGTGCTGCTTTTCTGTCTCTCCTGCAGGTAGAAAGGCAACATTAAGCTGGTATAATCATACACTGGTCTGCTTGGACTTGCTGCTTGATTGATAACGTTTTTTTTTAAGACACACAGCATAACTCTAAGAACACAAGCGATCATTGCTTTCTAATCCTCCGGAGCCCAAACGATGCTGACATGCACCGCAGATTGAATTGAGTCTGTTTAATCCCAGCCCACATTTCCCCAGAGGCTGGCGGTGAAGGAAGGAGGCGGGAGAAACAAGACGTCCTAACTGATCATAAGGAGCAGACTATGAATATGGATCAACGCCTGCTGAAACCTCCACAGACATGCATGGAAGTCTGGGCCAGCATGCGCTGTTCACATAAGTTTATGTAATGTGTGTGTAAACTAGAGATAATCACCAACTTCTGTCCTTGGGGCCTGCCAGGAAAAGGAAGGCCACCCAGCCCATAGAAGCACCACTGTATCACCTGATCCAGTAACCGTCAAAGATACAACCCCCTCAGTACCGCTCACAGCATTTAGAGTGGCCACAGCGCCATCTTTGTTTACTGAGCCGAGACACTCTACACACATCCGAGTGCGGATCGGTGGAAGAAAGTGCTCTGTTTGCAATCAACAATCTCACCAGCTGTCACAAAATTGCCTTCTCTGCACAGGAACGGTGACAGAATTTTTTTTTTTCCTTTGTGGCTGCCACATGCCAAAAATATCTGCATATTGGCACAATCCAATCTGTATGAAAGAGAGAAGAAACAGTCAGTGAACAGGGACCCCCCTGAGGTGTGAAAAAAGCAAAAATTAATTGGAATTTTTTAAAAAGCAAATCAATGAAAATGCAAGTAAATCCAAAAACATCCAAATGAATTATTCAATGTGACCGTGTTCTGATTGAATTTGATTAACGGTGATGGCACTTTCATTTCAAATATGAGTTCTGGTGGCATGATCCACAGAGTCCATAGATGAACTAGATGTAGACGTGTCCAGTAACTACCAACGGGAGTAAAACGGGTAGCATTCGCATGATCACCTTCATCTTGTATATCATGGAGACATACACTGTAACGCCATGGCAGCCGTCTCCGGAGTTCTAAGCGCTTCCAGTGCAGCGATGACGTCACTTCCGGGGTAGACCGCCACAATGACGGCACTTCCGGGTCGCGGCATATAAGAGCAGCGCTGCACAAGGCGACAGCGCGAAGTATCGTTTGCCTGCCGAACATACTGAGCGTGACTAACCTCTATTTCTCTGCATTACAAAAAGAAGCCTGAAACCCACGGATTACCACAGCTCACGACCCTCTCTCTCTCACAGCCACAGCACGCGTTCTGCATCTCCACAGCCACAGCTTCACAGCCCTTGCCACAGCCAGTGCCTCACAGCCTCACTGTATTACTCACTGTATTGAGACACGTCTCAATACTCAAGTACCTGTGTGATCACTGATTGTAAATAAAAGCCTTACCTGCATACGGATCCAACTCTCATTCTACTTTGTGAATGTTACATACACTGCTGAAGTTTTTCCACAAATGCCAAATTTCCCATTAGAATGTTTAATTTTAAGCACAAGAAAAACGATATGTTGTGAAAAGGAATGCAGTTGCTCCATCCATTGAGAAACATGGTTACTATGGCAACAAGTAGTAGGAACGCCGGGACAATCTGTAGTACAGGGACTGGGGACTTGAAGAAATTTCACTGTGTGTAAATGTACAACAAGACATTTACACATCTTTATTCATGCTTTTACAAACATAAGTAATAATTAAAGAATAATTACATTTTTCCTTTAATTGAACTCTATTAATTTATTTCCTTCGAGTTTTTTAATAGATTTTTGTTTGGTTAATTGACATCTTGATCCGTTTTTTTAATCAATTTTTTTTATTTGTTAATCGGCATTGCTTTGTATACAGTCGATCTTCCAGCGATTGAACTTTCATTTGCCTGCCGGTTAACAGCACACTAATCACTGGTCCTAGTGGAATAACGGACTGCTGACTGACCACACAGTCAGAATTAAACCACACCAGCAGACAAACGCAGCTCCAAATAATCCTGGTGTTTAACCCGAACCCTCCAAGCGGCAAATGACAAATATTCGTCTTCCAGGCTTTATCTATAAACAAACACACACACATCTCTCCCAGCATTAGCGGCATTGTGTGACTGAACCTTGCTCCTCAAAGCTCCCTCATCCCTAAAGTATAGCATATTTCATAGCGCTAATGCTGTTGTCTTTTTTTAAAGCACTCTGGCAGCTGTTCTGCTGCTGGTTTGGTTTTTCCTACTTAAAAGTGTTATCAGATCACCTTTTCACGCTTCACAGGAATTCATTAGGCGCTGTCGAAATTAAGGCCACAGCACTGATTTAGGAGGGAAATAAACAAGGACAGCTTTGCAATTTAAGGCCCTTCTGTTTCAATTTACTGTCTCGCAAATTCCTGCCAACCTCCAGTGTCTGTCGAGCCAAAATGTGCCACTACAAGCCAGTCCAACCTTTCTTTTTCAAACAGAAATCTGGAGTAAAAGAGAATGACACACGTTGTTACTGGGTTACATAAAGCCTAGTAGAAGTCTAGATCTCTTGTCATTTTGCTAATTATTTACTATAATTGTTGACATATAATATAATATAATATATATTTTGTGTGTTTGTTGTGCTTGTTAAAGGCGTAGTAAACGCGGCGAACGATCGTAAACACTCGTATAAACAAAATGGGTGATTTAAAGAAACTTGCATGAAAGTCATATAACACTGAACGCATAGAGTCGCTTGGTATGTCAGCAGAACAATACTTCGCAAGGCACTGTGTGTTACAGTATGTAGCGTCCTTTATACTGGGAACCCGGAAGTCGAAGATCGAATTGTCGATCTTCCTCACCGAATGACGAATGACCGAGTCGAATGACCTCACCGGAAGTGGCGCGGTGGTGGATCCGGAAGAAGGTCAAAACTCCGGTGAACGTTCCCGCGATGTTACACAATCATTGGGTCCTTGAGCAAGGCCTTTAACCTCACTTGCTCCAGGGGTGCCGTTCGTTCTGGCTGACCCTGCGCTCTGACCACAGCGTTCAAAATTCATATGCTGGGATATGCGGAATAACATATTTCACTCTGTGTATGTGATAAATAGGATCTGAAAATAATATAATATAATCAGTTTTATTTGAAATTACACTCACTTTATTGGCTGGTATTTGTCTTTTAATTGCCCCTGCTGCCAGACAGTAAGCAAGAGGAATAGTGGATCCCAAGGTAAGCTATTATTTCTACAACTCGATCTCTCATTAAAAATATAAAACAAAAATTAAAACAATAAACGCTTTTAGAAACTTTACCTTGAAGCTGGGGTGGAACCCTCCAAGGGACATTTTTGTACAGTCGTACCCCACTTATCGGACATCGACCTTTTCACTTAGTGAACAGTTTTTTTTACCAAAATTTGCGCTCGCTGAACGACCAAATGTGCACTTATCGACCGTTTTTTACCCCGATGCACGTGAGCGAGGGAAAGGATCTTCCCAATGTCGCCTCAGCCTTCGTGGAGAGAGCATCTATCATAAATTAAACTTCTGTTTGTGAACAATATAGTGTTAATTAGCGGACAATATAACAATTTAGTGCGTGTATATTGTATATACTATACTTTGTTTAAAGTATTATATACAGTATTCAAGTTCAAAGTTTATTTGTCACATTGTAACGGGCAGGAACGAGAGAGCATGTGTTTCACAGTGTTTTTGTGTTTTGTTTTGGTTTCACATGCTCCACTGTTCGCACACACGCACACACGCACACACACTGAGCGCCACACCTTTAGTTTGACTATGCACGCCTGAGGGACACTATGTTTAATTGTCATGCCCCAGTTTAAACCAAGCGCACCTGGGTTGTGTTGGTGGTTAATCACGGGAGTAGTATAAAGGGGAAGCGCTGACAAAGCTCAGCGCAAGTGGTTGATTGTGATCATTGTGTTTGAGTGTAGTAGTAATGCTTATGTTAACTGTGGACGCCGAAAATAAAGAGTCATGTTCATGAAGCCCGCGCCTGAGTCTTACCTGCGTCCCGGTTCGCGTCTCGCTATTCGAAGAGAACCGTTCGGAGCGAGCACGCCACAGAACGACTTGCCAAACAAAAAGACTCAGCGGGCTTCTACGGAAAAGCTTGGAGGACTGACGGCGAGCGAGTGCGCAAAACCAGCGCGCACAGCCAGGTCCAGCTGAAAGAAAGAGCGCGCTTCGTCCCGGCACACCGAGCAGCCGGTTGTGGGACCGGGTTGCGACAATTCCGACGATGAGCGGACGATGGAGGAGTGGATGGCGAGCGGACTGTTCCCGGAAGTGCGGGATTGGGACACGAATCCGCGCTATGCGCCGCTGCGCTCTGAGACGCCGTTTCTCCCGCTATTTTTGCGGGATTATGGCTTGGAACAACAAAGCCTCCTCGAATACTACAAGATGTACTTCCCCCAGGAGGATGACGCAGGCACGGAGGCAATTTTGTTGCCCGCTACACAGTCTATGGACGTGCACGAGCCACGCCCCTGTCAGCCCGCTGAGACGGCCGCTCCACCCGGGTCTGCATTCTTGGGAGTTGAGCGGCGTTTGATGAGGGTAATGCAGGGAGAGCGCGACGTGCAAGAGTACGTCGCTGAGTTCGTGGAGCAGGCGACTCAGGACGAGCTGCACAATAAAGACCTTGGAATCGTGTTTTGGAGTGGGCTGAGCGAGCCCTAACTCAGAAAGCTCGAGGAGTACAGGTACGAGCACACACCGCACGCTCTAATCTGTTTACTAACATCTTGCAGTGCCGAGCCAACGTGCAGCAGCCGCCACCCCGAGAGGCCTCCTGGCAAGGACTATGTTCCTCACAATAACTGTGGACCACGAAGTGTCCAGGGACCAGCACGCCAAGGCCACCTCGGATGGATGGCCAAAGTACTGGACCGACCCCTCCGCTGCAGGAGCTACCCTAAAGCGCCAGTGACGGACAGTACTCCAGTGAAAAAGAGCTTTCCACTGACGGAGATTGTTCCACCGACGGACAGTGTTACACCGATGGACAGTGTTCCACGTACCGACAGTGTTCCACGTACCGACAGGGTTCCACGTACTGACAGTGTTCCACATACCGACAGTGCTCAACCGACTGACAGTGTTCAACTGACCGAAGGCACGCAGCTGATGGACAGCGCCCAGAAGACAGACACCGCCCCAACAACAGACAGTGCTCCAGGGCCTGACGCCACGTCCGGGATTGACAGCGGGTCTGAAGGCGAGCGGGGGTCTGACACGAGTGTGTGGTTGACGCCGAGTGTGTGGTTGACGCTGAGTGTGTGGTTGACGCTGAGTGTGTGGTTGAAGCTGAGTGTGTGGTTGAAGCGGAGTGTGTGGTTGAAGATGAGTGCATGCCGGAGGCTGCATGTGATGAGTGCGTGAGATAGGCCGAGTGCGTGAGAGAGGCCGAGTGCGTGAGAGAGGCCGAGTGGATGTCTGAGCTCTCCACAGAAACCGTTCCTGAGCCAGGCACCGCATCGGAACTGGTTTCTGAGCCTGGCGGTGGAACACAACCTGAGCCAGTGTCCGACCGACTGTCCAGCTGGAGACCTGTGCCCAACCAGCCAGCTACAGTCCCGTGGGTAGCCGCAAAGCCCCAAATTCTTCACAGCCCGGGGCCGCCCCGCTCGCCCTGCCCTCATCGGTCCATGGTTGCACCCCGGCGTCCTGGGCCCCTACCTGTGTCCCCAGGCACTCCCCTGGGGCCCGCCAAAGACTATGGATGGTTCGTTTTGCGCACCCGGAGTGTGCGCATAAGGGAGGGATCTGTAACCGGCAGGAACGAGAGAGCATGTGTTTCACGGTGTTTTTTTGTTTTGTTTTGGTTTCACATGCTCCACTGTTCGCACACAAGCACACACACTGAGCGCCACACCTTTAGTTTGACTATGCACACCTGAGGGACACTCTATGTTTAATTGTCATGCCCCAGTTTAAACCAGGCGCACCTGGGTTGTGTTGGTGGTTAATCACGGGAGTAGTATAAAGGGGAAGCGCTGACAAAGCTCAGCGCAAGTCGTTGATTGTGATGATTGTGTTTGAGTGTAGTAGTAATGCTTATGTTAACTGTGGACGCCGAAAATAAAGAGTCATGTTCATGAAGCCTGAGTCTTACCTGCGTCCCGGTTCGCATCTCGCTATCCGAAGAGAACCGTTCGGAGCGAGCACGACACACACATGTACATCATACATAGTACAACATACAGTGAAATGCTTTGACACCTGGCTGAGAGTTTGCTGTAAAATAGGGTTGGGGGAGAGTAAAAAAAGTGTACATGGGGGTTGGTTGCATATAAATAATACTTACAAATAATTCTATTATTTATGTGCCTATTATTTTATGTATTATTTAGTATTAATGCTGCTAAAAACAGGGCAAAAATTGTTAATAAATGGGTATCGGTTGTGATGCGGACGAACCAAAGGGCTTCGTCCGGGTTGCCATTCGAGGCGAATGACGAGCTCGAGGCGCGAGTGCAGGGTTTCGTTAAGACATCTTTATTAACGTATGATCACAGTGGCTATACCTTTACCAAACAATAACCCACGCTGACTCTTTCCTGAGTGCATGCAGGTGTGTGTAGTTTCGTGCACACAGGTGTGTGTGATTGAGTGTGATGTGTGGATCAGTGCGTGTGACACAGTGCAAATGTGCTATGTGAGCAGCCAATACACGCACAGTCTGTAGCGCCCTCAGGCGGGCGCCCAGGCCCCTGTCCTATTGTGTGAAGTCGGTGGAGGTCGGGAACGGATTAATTGGGTTTTCATTATTTCTTATGGCATAATTTCATTCGCTTTTCGACTTTTTCGTATTTCGACCGGTTTTAAGGAACGGATTAAAGTCGATAAGCGAGGTACCACTGTATCTTTTATATCCATGGTTGACCTGGATATGTAATGACCTGGACATGTACGTACACTTATTGTGCACGGTTAAGCTTTACACTGTAATAGATATTAGCTATCCGTGTCTCCGCCTAAATGTTAGTCCATATCTCTGCAGTAATGTAAGTCCGTGTCTCCGCCTTAATGTTAGTGCGTGTCTCTGCGGTAATGTTAGTCCATGTCTTTGCGGTAATGTTAGTCCTTGTTTCTGCCTTAATGTTAGTCCGTGTCTCTGCGGTAATGTTAATCCATGTCTTTGTGGTAATGTTAGTCCGTGTGTCCCCATAATGTTAGTCCGTGTCTCTGCGGTAATGCTAGTCCGTGTCTCTGCGGTAATGCTAGTCCGTGTCTCTGCCTTTTTGTTAGTCCGTGTCTCCGCCTTAACGTTAGTCAGGGTCTCCGACTCATTGTTAGTCCGTGTCTCACCCTTATTGTTAGTCCGTGTCTCCACCTTATTGTTAGTCCGTGTCTCTGCCGTAATGTTAGTCCGTGTCTCTGCCTTATTGTTAGTCTGTGTCACAGCCTTATTGTTAGTCAGTGCCTCCGCCGTAATGCTAGTCCGTGTCTCAGCCTTATTGTTAGTCAGTGTCTCTGCCTTAACGTTAGTCCGTATCTCCGCCTTAACGTTAGTCCGTGTCTCCGCATTATTTTTTGTCCGTGTCTCGGCCTAATTGTTAGTCAGTGTCTCCGCCGTAATGTTAGTCCACGTCTCTGCCTTATTGTTAGTCTGTGCCTCTGCCTTATTGTTAGTTCGTGTCTCTGCCTTAATGTTAGTCAGTGTCTCCGTCGTAATGTTAGTCTGTGTCTCTGCCTTATTGTTAGTCCGTGTCGCTGCCTTATTGTTAGTCCGTGTCTCTGCCTTATTGTTAGTCCGTGTCTCCACCTTAATGTTAGTCAGTGTCTATGTCGTAATGTTAGTCCGTGTCTCTGCCTAATTGTTAGTTCGTGTCTCCGCCATAATGTTAGTTCGTGTCTCTGCAGTAATGTTAGTCTGTGTCTCTGTGGTAATGTTCGTCTGTGTGTCCAGCATGTTTTTATGCAGAAATCATTTAATTGCATTATATGTTTTTGAAGGAATCTTAGCTGTTAACATGTTGGAGGCTGTTACTGAGTGCTGTACATCAGACCTCCACTTACTGTGTGACCTTTAATAAATTTTTATATATAAGTATAGTTTTACTACAATTTTATATATATTTTTTCAGTTATACTGAAGGTAAAATAGGTGTACCCTTACTGATATCATGATACGATAGAAGGGATTAGAGTGCATACAGTTATTTTTGAGAGTGAAAAGTCGCTTCTCATGATTCATTATTTAAAATGATAACACTCTATTCACTCAGTATTTACCTATAAACAAAACCTACAGCAATGTAGTTGATCACTTCTGCCCTTCATGCTCACGCTGATTCTAAACTTGCTTTCTGATTTAAATACACTTGTACATTCGACCGGTGTTGCTTCTTCCTTCACCACACACATGCTGAGGGAAAAGCTTTGTGTATACTCTAATAATTAATGTGTGACTAATCTGCCTCTATTGGCAGCAGGGCTGCAGCACACAAAGAAAATGTCTCCATGTTGATTGTTCAGCAGAGACGGGCTCAGGGATTAGGAGCAGATCATCTTGCATATTTTCTCCGTAAGTAAACAGCTATGTTCCTGTATAGCCCTGTGCCAAACCTTCAAAAAAAAAAGTGAGAATGGGCAGTTCAAGAGGGAGCAAGCCTTGACTAAAAGGAGGGAAGGATGAACGCAGATGATTCAGGAAAGATGATGATACTCCTAGTCCAATTGTTTTCATAGCAACACCTGAAGGGAGGGAGGGAGGGAGGAAGTAAGGAAGGAAGGAATTCATTCATTCATTCATTAAATCAATATAAGTCATGAGGGTGTTTTGTTCCCCAAATGTAAACAATTCCATTTGGGGTGGAAAGGACACAGCTTTTAAAGATGAGGTTGTAGCTCTATTTGCTTTATTTCTTATAGCAAGCTAAAAGAAGCTTGTATGTGATGCTTTCTGCTTTCGCCTGAGCTGAGATCATAGTGCGTGCGCGATACAGCTGTGGAGCAGCTCCCCCGTGACTCCTGTGGCTTTCAGAAGGCATTTGCAATAAAAACAGAGGCATTGAGGCGAGGCAGAAAAAACTCATGCTGTCGTTTGCTTGAGAGCCTTCATGCCCTGTATGGTAGAGCTCAGTGCTTCTTAAAAATCTAATAATACCTGTGTTTTTGTATCCACATGGGGGGAAGAGACAGAAGCCGGGGGCGTAGGCTTGACGAATGTGCGCTTTATCAATAAATAAAGACAAACACATCCTTTCTCTTTCGATTTGTTTCCTGTTTTAAAAAATGCGCATTGTGAAACGTTTAATCCCAGCCATTAATTGTGTGAGTTCATTCTAGAAGGTAATGTAGAAATCTATCAGTAGTATAAACTGGAGCAGTTCCTGGGTTCCTACCTCCGATTAGCTCTTTGCTAACAGCAAGGTGTTGATTCCAGTTCAGAAATGAAATGCCCCGTGTGGTTTTTCCTGCCAGAAGCTTGGCTTGTTAGAGGAAAAAAACATACCGATGTAGTCAGTGTCACATGGAAATTAATTTCTTAACCCTTTGTCCGTGCCCTTAATCAAAGCTGTATCTCATAACACACACCAGGTCTCCACTCTTGCCCTGCTCCTGCTTCTTGGGTT
>JAOUQX010000023.1:8998244-9009266 GCA_028566295.1 Liobagrus marginatus
CCAGCGACAAAGCGATGTGCCGAGTCCCAGAGCCTCCATCTTGGAAGTGAGTATGGAGGGGATTATGGTGTTGAAAGGTGAGCTGTAATCCACAAAATACATTTTGAAATAATTCCCTTTATGATTGTCCAGGTGTTCTAGGGCCGTGTGATGTAAGTATGCGATCGCGTCCTCAGTGGAGTGGTTAGACCGATACGCAAACTGTAACGGGTCTAGTATGTCTGGTAGTGAACTAGTGATGAAGTCTCTTACTAACCTTTCGAAGCACTTCATCACAGTGGAGGTTAAAGCTACTGGACGGTAATCATTAAGATAGGCAGGCTGGGGTTTCTTAGGGACATGAACAATGGTGGACTTTTTGAAGCACGCTGGGATTACAGACTGTTCCAGGGAGAGGTTAAAGATCTGTGTAAATACCGGAGCTATCTGATCAGCGCAGGTTTTCAGGATTGTAATTAAGTTTATTATCAGAAATAATATTGGGTGAGGAGGTCTGTGTTCCGTGGGGTTTAGTCAGGTCTCTTCGCAGCACTCGATCTCTTACATTCCAACCTTCTCAAAGCTTGTCTTCATGTAATGCGCCAGCTCACAAAGACATACAAGTGTGTGCTTCTAACTTTGTTGTATGCACAGACTCTTTGCTGTATAGTGAACCTTAAGACAGATTCATGTGTGGAAACCTAACACACATTACTAATTGTACCTGTGTGTGCGTGCGTGCTTGATTACATGATATTCTTTCTGCATAGTAAGAGTTAAAAGTCAGTTATGTCATAACACTTCCTTCCTATTTTCCACCCTAGGCATCTTACAAGAGTTTACTTTAGTTTATGTAAACACATTTGGATAGGATTCATTGACTATTAATTTTAATTGGCTAATTTAATATAGTGGTGAAAAATAAGTATGGGCAGGATTAATCGATGCTCAATTATTGATCGTTAAGAATTCTGTCCATCATATGTAAATGCTTTGAAGCTGTATACATAATAGATTTCATTGCGTTCACATCTACCGGCAGAGGGCGCTAATAGTGTAGGCTCAATTAGTTTGCTGCCTAAAGCCCCAAGTACCGTATACTGCGTCCGAATGTTCGAGCCCAACCGCGCGGACGGTCCGCGTGCAACAGCGCATGTGCAAGCAGTATAGACGAGTCCATTAGGTGGCAAGACGCACAATACTGAGCACGGTGTGCAATCGTGGAAGAAGAGTGTGGAAAATGATTTCAAAAACAACAGTGTTTTACGTTTTAGATTCATTTTCTCTGAGTATTTGTGTGAACTATGTTGCAATGGTAAAGTCACTATTTTACTTTTCCGAGCCTGAACAGCGAATATCCCGTTGATGAACGACTCAGTGCTGCCCTCCGAGTATAGAAATGATTATACTGCGCATGTGTTGGTTGCGTATGCTGTACTTTGAAAGATTCGTGGACACAACTGTGCGCGCGACGCGTCCGGACGCGGAAAGTAAAGTATACCCGGAACTTTAGGCGACTACCTTAGACATCGAATGTAAGCGTGAAGAAAGCAAGGTGAAGTTTGGCGTGGGAGCATTTTGAACAAGAAAGTAACAATAGTAAATTCATTGCAAGAATACCAACACCACAACAACCACACCACTTGAACAAGGTACACCAGAATTGGGCAGATTCGACTGTCAGCATCAGCCTTCATGTCATAAAAATTACTTATTTCTGGAGCTGAAACGCACATAGTCCGTATACATACGTACATCTATCTATCTATCTATCTATCTATCTATCTATCTATCTATCTATCTATCTATCTATATATATATAAATAATTGTCCATACATAAGCTGCAAATAATTACACTCTTGATAAAAAGCAATGCAGATGAAGGTCGTTGTGTGAGATACCTGTCTATGATGCAGCGTTTCTGTGTAATAGTGATGTGTTTTATAGCAGCGACGTCATAATGATGGTATTGAGCTGGATGAACTCTATTTAATTCTCTTTAAACGAGAAACAAACTCTTTAACTTGTTGTTTTCTCTCTCTTTCTCTTCTCTGTAATATACAGTTTTCTGTGGGGTTTTTTATCAGTACATGCCATATTCAGGTAAGTGATATTAACGTTTTTCATTACTGTCACAGATAACTAACATTTTGATGGTAGGCATTATTAACATACATAAATATAATATCTGAATCTTCTTAATAACACCCATGAAAATTGTAATTATATATATTTTTCTAATATTTTAATATATTCATTACATACCTTTGCATTTGTATATTGTATACTCTCTTACAATAAAATGGTTGCCGTTATAAATTGAACAATGAAAAAGAAAGGGAATAATAATGATGGTGACGTTAATTGTATAGGAAAGTTTGTCATTTCTGTCAGGAACATCAGTAGTTCACAAACTGTTGATATAACGTTTTATTATTATTATTTTTTTTAGTTCTTTCATCTTTTCTCCTCTTTTTTCCTCTTATCCTCTCATCTCCTCTCCTTTGCTCTTATTTCACTTCGTCTCATGTCCTCCTCTCATCAAATCGACCTCTCTTTTCGTTTCCTTTTCTGCTTTCCCCTTCTCTCTTTACTCGTCTTCTCGCTTCTGCACTTTGATTATCGCCTTTCCTCTGATTGACACACACTTTCTCTGTAAATTTGTACTGACAGCACGCACGCTGTTGCCACTGAGCATGCGCATATGCATAGGGTGCAAATACTAGTCAGAAAAACACCACCGCTGATCGGTGTGAGGGTGGAACTAAATGTAGTCGTTGGAGTGATTAGCGTTATAAGAGACGTTGTGTTATTAGAAAGACCTCCGTGTTTACTTCGATTTCGTTTTTGACTTGACTTGTAGATGGTGTGCTCATGAACCTGGCCAGTCAGAGCGGAGAGGCTGGCTGCAGCCAGCTGCTCTTCGCCAACTTTAACCAGGACAACACGTAAGGCTGAGTGGGGAGCCGCGGCACTGGCGATCGTGGATGAGGCCTGCTTTAGCATTTCACTGTCTGTGATTAGTAGTTTATATTATGACATTGTAGCCGAACACCAGGTCGTATGAATTAGAATATACAAGATGTCCTTGAATAGAGTGGTAGTTATTTGGCTAACCGTAAAAAAAACATTGACTGCGTTTATATAGCTTAGATTTTATGCACGCACGCTCTAAAATAAACAATCCACGACGTTAAACCTTAACATGTTTAGTCATAATTAATAAAATAACATATATTTATGGTAATATACTGCTCGCTCGGTTTGGTTATGTGTAACTTGTTTATCTGGCTGTAATGTTTACTAGTTTCCGAGCTAACTAGTTAGAACCAGCATGAAACGTGTTGGACGTGTGAGTTTCTATCCTAGCGATGGTAGCGTTCACCAAACTTCATGCTGATTTGTTTGACTTTTGCACTTTATATACCAGATATGTTTATATATGTAAGGCAATTTCATTCTAATCCAGCCATGAGCTAAACTAATGCTAAGAATATTTTGTATAAATTAGTCTTTGCTAGCGGCTAGCTTGTGAACTAGCTACATGACTTACATTTCTTTTGGTGTTAAAGGTGTAATAGACGTTTTTTTATTATTGTAATGTTTCGTTTTGAGAAATAATCCAGACAAACGGATTACAAGTATTAGTTTAAATTTTTTCTTCAGCAATAGTGTATAACCTAGCAGAGAAAAAACGGTTTAGGAAACTGCTGTTCCGGTCCGTAATGCTTCACTGTGATTGGATGACCCGCTTGTCAGCCATTTCATTGACACGCCCAATTTCAGTCTGAAACAACCTGGTGCTAACCACTTAGCAGTGTTTACTAGAAAAAAGAGTGAAAGAAATGATGGGGAGATGTTCTTGTATATCATATCATATCTCGTCTCTTATATCGTCTCTTTCCCGAGCAGGTCTTTGGCAGTTGGCACAAAATCTGGATACAAGTTTTTCTCTTTGTCATCAGTTGACAAATTGGAACAGATTTATGAGTGTAGTAAGTATTTTTTCTGTTTGCACATTGGTCCATTTTCAGACTCGTGTGATTTTATGGAGCGACATTGTTCATCATGCATCATCACAAACACACGGAGAACACAAGTGTGTGTGTGTGTATATATATAGATATATAGATATATAGATATATATATATATATGTATATGTATATGTATATATATATGTATATATGTATATATGTATAAAATGGTGCCTTTCTGCACAGTTCCCCTGCCACTCGCGCTATACTGCGTTTGTGAAAACTTACAACGGCTATTGATTTAACCACACGTACAGGTTACTTTACTTGTTGAACCAGTGCAGTCTTTTTATCATAATTTGATTTATATCAGATTTATTTTTGGCCTTTGTATGCCTTTAATTGATAGGACAGAGAGTGAAATGAAGCGGGAGAGAGATTGGGGAAGGGATCGGGAAATGACCTCGGGCCGGTTTCGAACCCGGGTCGCCCGCAGTGCAAATGCGCTGAGTATATGTCGGCACGAGCACGCTACCGCTGCGCCACTCCGCCGACCCCAGTGCAGTCTTGAGTACAAGTCACGTTACATTCACTGGAATTGCAGCACAGTGTCAGTGCAACCCAAATTCATCTCACCTACTACAGGTCACGAGTTCAATCCCGCAATAAGATTCTCCATTCATATGATGGCTTTCACATGACCAGTATTTCATGCAAACAATGTTTTGTTATGGACTAAACTGCCAGAGTGGAAGCCTCCTTGATGTAGAAAAAACTGACACATACTAGCGGGGAAGATATACAGCTCCTAATGGTTAGTGTAGATGTTTGTTTAATTGGATGCCGGTGTGGAGCTGGACACTTGGCATGTGTGGAAGGTTTTATTTATTTTATTTTATTTTTTCAAAATTCGTGTCGCTGAAAAAATTCAGTTTGGTTCGGAATCATGCTAAAAATCGACAGCCTGAGGTGTCAGAAAGCTTGAGCCATGTATTTCTATGGAAATTACGGAAAACCGCCTTGACGTAATTCAAATTTCTATTTTTTGACGCTTCAGTTATTACAGAACCGTTTCTGTAGTGTCCGACGGTATTCCACACATGCCTACTGGACACACAGCCGAGCTGCATGTATTATGAAAATACATGTCGCTTGTTTCACCTTTAACATACTGTTTGTTTCCTGCTCTTATATGCTGCAGTAACGTTTTTTGATTGAAAGCACTCAAAACAATGCCTGTAATTGGTGTCTGTACACATCTTTAAAAGGTCTCTGTTCTTGTTTTCCACAGCTGACACTGAAGATGTGTGTATCGTTGAAAGACTGTTCTCCAGTAGCCTTGTTGCTATTGTGAGCCTGAAGGCACCCAGGAAGCTCAAAGTGTGTCATTTCAAAAAGGGAACCGAGATATGTAACTACAGCTACTCGAACACTATACTGGCTGTAAAACTGAACAGACAGGTGAATACAGGCACTATACTGATGTGTGTGTGTGTGGTGATATCAGGGTTATATCTATCATGTTGGATCTGTAGACCGTTTGCCATCTGTTTCTTGTCTATATGTAGATATGCATCCAAGTATGTAGAAATTTGTTTCTTTTTTAAACAGAGGTTGATAGTATGTCTGGAGGAATCACTGTATATCCACAACATCAGGGATATGAAAGTACTGCACACTATTAGAGAGACTCCACCCAATCCATCAGGTGAGCAGATTTCTCAAACCTGCTCCTTTTTTTGTGTCCAGTAGTTTTTATATTATTCTAAAGGCATTGACAATGCAGCTGAATTTTTGTATGCCTTCTTTCACAACAGGATGTTTATAGCGTTTACAGTTCTCCTTCCTGTACAGGTGTCATTTTGATACTGGTGTTTCAGGAACCGAAACTAAAATAGTCTCAGTGATCTGTGTCAGGATGATGTATCAGACGGTTCATGCTGCCAGTGATTGTTGAGTAATAAGTAACTATTTCTGTTGCTCCCGTCTTGCTTACAGGATTATGTGCACTCTCAATCAGTAATGACAACTGCTACCTGGCTTATCCTGGAAGCGCCACAATAGGCGAAGTGCAGGTTTTTGACACTGTTAATCTGGTATGCTTCAATTCTTCAATTCTTCTCATTTACAAGGAGCCAAACGATTGAAATGATAACACTGACTCAAACACGATGGTTAAACACAGCGTTAACATTAATGTTTCTGTTTTTCATCCCAGAGGGCTGCAAACATGATCCCTGCTCACGACAGCCCGTTGGCAGCACTGGCTTTTGATGCGAGTGGAACGAAACTCGCCACAGCTTCTGAGAAGGTTTGTGTTTTCATTTCTGTTCGCAGATTTAAAACGGTCAGCGCTTGAATTCTTGTTTTTATCTTTTTTCTTTTATGTTTTTCAGGGAACCGTCATTCGCGTGTTCTCCATTCCAGAAGGCCAGAAGCTTTTTGAGTTCAGGAGGGGAGTGAAGAGGTAACCGATAACACCGCGTAGGGGAGAAAAAGCCATCCTCGCTAATCCGAAAGCTCTAGCTGTCAAAGTGTAACATGTGTAATAATTAATAACTGCATGCAGAAATAGAAAATCATTTCCTGGGTTTTTTTTGTTTTTCATTGCCAGATGTGTGAGTATCTGCTCCCTGGCTTTCAGCATGGAAGGACTTTATCTGTCTGCCTCTAGTAACACAGAGACGGTTCATATCTTCAAGCTGGAGACACAGAGAGAAAAGTATGTGCTACTGTTTTATCCCCCGCTGTCTTTATTACATCAGTTGGGAAATCTTCACTATTATGTAATCGTTTTGCAGGCAAACTTTTTGTTCAATTGTTCATGTTTTGCTTTTGTCTGACTTCTGACGTGATTTTTCTTTTTGTACACCAGGCCGCAGGAGGAACCCACCACATGGACCGGTTATTTCGGGAAAGTACTGATGGCCTCCACCACATATCTGCCTGCTCAGGTTTCCGAGATGTTCACACAAGGCCGCGCCTTTGCTACAGTCAGACTGCCGTTTTCGGGACACAAAAACATCTGTGCTTTGGCCATGTGAGAATCACTTCTCTTTTTTCCTCTCTTCCCTTTTGATGTCTCATGCAGCATATGAATGTATCACTTCACTTTGCCCTCTTTCTTCAGAATCCAAAAGATTCCACGGCTTCTGGTGGCGGCAGCAGACGGCTACCTTTACCTGTACAACTTGGACCCACAAGAGGGAGGAGAATGTACACTGATGAAGCAGCACAAGTAATGTTCTTCACTCTTATAAAGCATTTTTCAGGGTAGTTCCTCAGGTACACCCAGAACCCTCTCTTTATATTTATGTACAGTTTGGGTTAGTCCGTAGATCGGGCTTTAATGCCTGATATTGTAGATTATCTGTTATTCTTCATTCATAAATATGGTTCAAACAAGTGTACCCAGCAGTGGTGTAGCGTGAACATGTTCCAAAGCCCGTGCCGGCTTGCCAGCTATTACAAGTTTATACATCTTTAATAATAGTCTTTTTTTTATCGTTTACATTTGTGTAAAACTGAGAGACGTCCAGGAAACAAGAAATGTGCATTATGCAAGTTATTTATTTTTAGCTGTTTTTGATGTTGTCAACCATGTGAAATTAGTAAGACAAACGACTGCAGGAGCCCCTAGAAGGGCAAAACAGGACAGCGTGTCAAGAAGAGCGTGCGTATTCTCAGGGTGGGAGAGAAGGTGTATTTTTCTCTCACGTCAGTTATAGCGACACACAGCATTGTGGGGTGGCTGTGAGCTCATGAATGCATAAGAGGGTGAGCAGCCTTCAGTGTCTTCACATGGTTTGAAGGAAGTGTGCGAAATGTCCGAGAAATCGAGGGGAAGTCATTCCAAAACCACACAACATTTTGACCCGACGTTTATTTATAGCGTGTCAAGCTACAAAGCTTATCATCTTATCCCCTCTTTTTCAAATCTCTTTACAGTGCGTTATGCAACAGAGACACACACTGAGACAAATCGCAGCTTTACATTAATGCACTTAAGCAAATGTGTTAAAGATTCTTTAATAGGCAAAGTCTGTATATAGCTACTGGATTAAAAGAACAAACAAATCCTTCAATGGCCAATCAGAGTTGAGAATTCAGCAACATTCTAGTTCGGTTTGCTATCTAAATAATGTATAGCAACATTGTATATTGTGACGGTATAAAAATGTTTGCATTGCTGCTAGTGTTTAGCACAGGATCTGAATTGTGGTGTTTACAGGTTAGACGGAAGCGCTGAATCTGCAAATGAACTTCTAGAGCAGACGTCCCATGAGCGCCCACTCGTGGCACAGACCTACAGCACCGCCGTCACCAAAGGTAGGACCTCTTCATCCTCGACGTGCCCTCAAATGAAACTGTGTGTAACGTGCGCGTGACCGTGTTCCTCCAGGATACCCTGAGGATCAAGGAGCAGTGGGTGGAGCGGGTGTGGAGGACGACATAAACGCCCTGCACCTGGATGAAGAAAATGAGCAGCCTCCACTAATCCTGGAGACAGACTGAGACCTTTATTCTTGGCATCCCTGACAGGAAACAAACAACGGACACATTTCAGAGGGGGCGCTTTTCCTCCTCCTCCTCTGGCGCTGCTATGAGAAGGGTTAAAAAGAGAGAGGGCATTTTGTAAACAGGCCTAGCTGTAGCCTCCTTGTCTGTTATGTATAGATGTTTCGATGTCCATTTCCTGTGTGTGGCTTTTTAAATGAGATTGACATCAGGACTGCACCTACCTATAATAATAATAATAATAATAAATGAAGACGTCTGAGCTACAGCCATCATGTCCGGGAGCTTTGCATGTACATGTGCCAAATGCAAGAAAACATTTGCTATCATGTTCCTGATTCTGATGTGTTCAGTGGATGTTCTCTTGAGCCTTGACATATGCTTTAACGTGTGCGTGTTTCTTTGCCGAAGCAGAAGATAGCTAACCTGATATGCTTGCCCCAATATTACTGTGCAATGTTTTTTTTTCCTCTCATTGTCTGAGACGCGTGGGGCGTCTTGTACATGGCTGTTTTTTGTGCCGAAATCTGAATATAGGAACGTCGATGATTCCTTCATGTGACTTTTCCAGCTTAATGAATACCGAGATGACACTGACACTCTGAACAGTATTCATCAATTCATGTTATCGTCAAGCTCAGCTTTTTGTTTTGGACAAAGCTGAACCCGGTTTCTTTCTCAGACCAATTTCTCAAATTATTTATGGACCATTTGATTTTGCATGGAGCAAGGTTACTTTCACAGTGCATCAGCTCTTCCTCTTCCTCTAACCTTCTTACGGTGATCTAAATACACAGAATTTTATGCCTCACTTGGACTTTATAAAGCATCAGCCACATAAATTTGGAGTGGAAATAATGTGTTCGTTCGGGTAGTTGTTGGTGTGCAAACACTGCCCTGTGATTATGTAATAAGCTGCCAGGCTTGACTGGTTTTAGTTTAATTACTGGATTGTGTGAATATCTATCTAGTCTGCATCACTATCATATAATATTATCCTCCGTGATTTGTAAAGCAGTGCTGAGCTCATGGCTGTGCTGTAAGACAGATGTGGGAAAACTGCAGCTTACGCTGCGAGTCAGTCTGTGGAATGTTCCCACAGACATCCCAGAGGTCACATAATCCATGGGTGGAGCCAGAGGAGCTTTCCCCCAAAATTCCCAACATTGCTTAAGATGTAAATAAACATTCATGAATGTGATTAGAAATATACAGAATTCTATATTTCAGTGTATTTGAGAAGCACAAAGTGGATCAACACCCAAGAAACTACACATCGGGCCTAGATTTAATATTTATTTGCAAAGTTAAGTTGATCCAAGTTCTCATTCACACACATTAATTTCTATGCATGAGTATCTGGAGATTTCAGCATCCTGTAAGTTTCACCCAGTACGGCTGATTCTAGGCCACTATCATTTTTTACTGAGTTATTTTTTTTTTGTATAAAATGTAAATTGTTCCATACAAAGTTTAAATAAAATCTGTGGTTAAAAAATGATTTCAGATGTGTAGTTTTTTGCTACTTAAAAAAATAAGCCATCCTAATTGCAGAATAGTTTTATTCAAATGTATTTGTTTAAAGCAAATTTGTTGGCGAATAACAATCAGTAAGTGAGCAGTACCAAGAGTCATAAACCGCTTTATTCTTATCAGGATCAGAAGTTTATTAATTCTTGCAGTTAAATTTTTGATTAACAATATGACTTTCCAGCGCTCATCATTATCCATTTTTTCTTCAGGACAAAGTGGAGTCCACTTTCAGACAATCTTCAGATCTTTCAATGCAGATTCGAGCGTCTGTATTGCAAAAAAAAAAAAAAGTTAATCATGAAGTGGACTCTTAATGTTGCTTGATTAGGAAGCAATTATTCATTAAAACACATTAAAACGTTAAAAAAAATAGAACTAGTGCCACCTTGATGTCCCAAATGGCCATTCCTCCATCCATTCCAGTGGTGCAGAATTTGGTGCACTTAACTTTCCCACCATTAAGCACACAGATTTGACTGAGACAGAAACATGGGTTATGTCAATTTCCGTGTGCTAAATATCCAATATTTTATTTCTGTATGTAGCCCAGAAGCACAAGACTGATTCATGAAGGAAGAATCAAACAAAAATCGTTATAATAAACTTGTTCTCTTCATCATTCAAGATTATTTACATTCTAATACGACCCATCATTAATAGCTAATACAGTAGTCTGGAAAGTGCTAGTATTTTGGTGATGGTGTTGGACTGCTGATCAAAGTTGCTCTGGCTAATGGCGTCTGCCGAATGGCAAAAATGTAAATGTAAGGATGCTAGTGGGACTGATATTTATTAACATTATCTTCACGAGGCTTACAGTGACAATGAACAAGTTCAGGTTTGGGCATTTGTTTGTGAAGCACAAACTGATATAAGAGAAAATAATTTCAGTGATTTCACAATTACACGACATGATATTAGCATAAAATATGTAGCTTTGGAAGCTGACCGGTTTGAGGTAGAGTAGAGAGATTCAGCAGCGCTTTAGTCCTTCAGTAAGTCCAGCTGTGTCTCCT
>JAOUQX010000023.1:9076117-9089354 GCA_028566295.1 Liobagrus marginatus
GGACCAAAAAATTTTACTCCTTGTAGTAAAAAACAGTTCCTCGGGATCACACGCGCCCCCCCTGGCATCGCTACGAGTCCCCCAAAGGCGGCGCACCCCACTATTTGAGAAACACTGCTTTAGGGACAGATATAAAATATGGGGAAATGTTTATCAATCAGGTGCTTCTAAAAGTGGCCAGTGGTATTTTAGTAAATTATTGTCAAACTTTACCAGGAGAAGAGCTGCCAAAATATGGCTGTCATTTTTGGCATGGGTGAGCGCATGGAGACAGCGCTCTAAGACATCATGCTGTGCAGAGGACAGGCCGTGATCCTCGCCTGTAGGACCGGAACCCGCGGAACTTGGTGCCTCCTCGTGGTCTGGATCATGCTGGATGGAGTTCTGCTCCGAGCTGCTCCGATTTTCAGTTTCAGACATCCTCATCCTCAACATGCCTTAAACCATATGGGAACAGATTATATCTCGATGTTTTCTATCTAAAAAATTAAGCACACTTTATGTGTAGTTTTAATTGACACTTTTTTTTTACACACACACACACAACATTAAGTAGTCCTATTCCAAACTTTGCGGAGTAATACAAGTAATCTTTTATACTAGGATTATTTCCCACGTATCCAAAACTCATTTCTGCGCAGTAATCTAGCAAGCTAACAGCTATCTAGCCAGGTATGTTCCCGCATAAAAAGAAAAGTTCAATGACATTGGAATTAACCAGTTAAATGAAAATCGACTAATATACAATATATACCCGGTTAATCAAAAACGTACAAACAGTAAAATCAAAACGCATGTAACTTACACCGTCCACGCAAATCGTCCGCCGATGTTGCGTTAACTTCCGGAACTTCCAGAAATACAAATTAAAAGTCAGAAGATAAATGCCAAAAATGAATTTATTATTTAAAGCAACAATTAGTGTCGTTTTAATGGGTTACACACACAGCTATGACAAATACATTAGCTCATGGTACAAAATATTGTAACGGGTAATAACGGTTATTAACGGATTTAAAAGAAATTCTATTACATTATAATTTTATTCGTGAAACCTAACACACTTTCACGTTTAAAATAACATATTTTTGGTTCAGAAATTATTTACTTGTACATTTACGGAAAAAAATTATAAACTAAAAATGTCAACGTGAATTGAAACTGTTGACGTGGAAAAACGATTCCGTTACGTAGGAGTTGGCTGCCCCCTCGTGGAAAATCGCGCAACGAATAAGCATAGGAAAAGGAAATGACGACATGCTGGGGCTGAACGCGCTTTACTTTGTTCTGGCGTTTGAAAGCAAATGGATTGCGCTCAGTATCTTATTCTTTAAGTTGTTCGGGCACGTTCCTTATATTCTCTATACTATTTAAAGTAAGTCTTACAGAGCTTTGAGACGTGTTGAGCTTATAAGCAAAGTACATATGACATTAATTCACTGTGTACACGACGTCCATTCAAAGCAGCTAACTGAATTCTCAAGGTTGATTTTGTGTAGATTGTTAATGGATAGTTTCGTTTTCTGCAGATGTCCTCGTTGTCTCAGAAGGCTCCAGGGGGTGGTCTGGGTGGTGTGCCGCTACAGCAGCAGCAGCAGCAGCAGCAGCAGCCGCAGAGCCTCCACATGAGTGCGGGTTCAGGAGCCTCAGTCCCCGGACAGGCCGCTATGACCCACAACCCCGCGGCGCTCCGAGAAATCTCCCCCGTCTTCCTGTGCCGCATCGGTCAGGACACCGTGCAGGACATCGTCACCCGCACCATGGAGATCTTCCAGATCACACGGTCTACACAGGTGGACTACATCCTTACACACTTAGCATTTATCCGCAACTTTCATTTTTACACTGTGTCCAAGGTTTGTGGACACCTGACCCTAAATGCATAAAAAGTATGTTTTAGCATTAAACTTTCACATCACTGGAACTTCGAGGCTTAAACCTGTTCCAGACTGACAATGTCCCGATGTACAAAGCTCCGGAGCTCTATGAAGACATGAGGCGGATACTTGTGCACTTTTTACTTGTATTTTTTTGTGCCATTGTTAGTATAAGTGGTGTGAGAAGCATGTAATTTGTCCCCATGTCCCCATGCCAGGATCTCGTGCTCTCCTTGGACAACGCCTCGATCTCTTCTTCAATTACTGTTCGCAACCTCGGCGTAATTATAGACAATCAGATGTCCTTTTCCTCACGTTACTAATCTCACACGGTCCTGTCTGTTTATCCTTTACAACAGGGGTCGGGAACCTTTTTGACTGGGAGAGCCATAAAGGCCAAATATTTCTAAAGATATTTCATTGAGAGCCATATAGTACTTTTAACGTATAATAAATTAAATATGTCTTACTTTTAATGCGACTTCTGGTGCTGCATGGTTTTGCTGATGGCCTCGTAGTCTGGTTCATACGTGGTGAGGTTGAGCTTCATGCAGGCGTTGAGACTTCCATCAGTTAAATGTGAGCGTAGGTTGGTCTTGATGTTCCTCATATGCGAGAATGACTGCTCACAAGTATATGTAGAGCCAAACATTTACTAATTTACTAAGATTTTTCATTTCTGTCCACTTGTGTTCCCTCGCCAGCTCTGCTCGCTGTCGCGCAAGACTTTCCAACTCCCCATTAAGTGACTTGAACTTACTCATCCATATGTCTGATGCCTTCAGGTCAGCAACTTCCAGCTCAAAGTCTCCGATAGAGACCCCGGGGATGCATGTCAGGTCGATTTTGTCCACTGCACACTCATGTGGATGAGTGATGAACTTGAAAAGACCAGTGCTCAGCACAAAATTCTCCAAAACGTGCTTTGAATGACTGCAGGAGATTGGACGTAAAGCCAGCTCCTCTTGTTGTCCCTTTCATTGGCAAAACAGCTAAGCTTTCCTCACGCAGCATACCTGGCAATTATACTGCACTGAGATAGATGGCTAACATCTGTTGACTCATCTAACGCGAGAGATGTCCTTAATTTGTGTTTCCCCGACTTGCTTTGCCATCATGATGCTATGATCGTGCACAGTTCTTGCTGACAGGGGCATGTCTTTTATTCGTTTCATTATCTGGTCTTTATTTGGGAAGTCATCAAACAGTTCATTGGCCATATCAAGCATGAATGTTTTGGCACACTCGCCATCTGTGAACGGTTTTCCATTCCTTACTATTGCCAAAGCACCGGCAAAGCTAGCGGAATTCCCGTCACCTTGCCTGGTCCACACACATAGTTTGCTAGAAGTGCCACTTTATATTTGACCGTTTCATCGAAGCAATTTTATTATTGCATATTAGACATACCGCAGATCCTGCTCTGTCCACGCAGCCTGGAATGCACTTTAATCGTCGTCTTTTTTTCTTTTCGCCATCGTTTCCGTTACAACGGTTGAAGCGGATAAACTAGTTAGCTAGCGGATAAACTAGTTAGCTATCTGATAAAATTGATTTTTTTCACCTTTACAATGACCCGTGAAATTTCTCTTCAAAACTAATTTCTGTTTGCTTTAAAATAACACAGTATTATTAAGAAATATCACAAGTATTTTAAAATCAGTTCCAAACTGAATTTGTTTTTCAACTCAAAGTTGTCTGGGAGCCATATGCCGTCACCGGGAGAGCCATATATGTCTCGCGAGCCACCGGTTCCCGCCCGCTGAGCTACACACAACAAATCTCTACCTCAGTGTTTTTAACGTGCGTAATGATTCGATGTATCTGATCAGGTATTACTTGAATGTTTTTTCAATGAGCGGTTCTTTCCTCTATTTAAAGTGCGTTTTATTAGAGCTTTGGGCAGGAAATCGGAACAAATGACAAATCCACAGGTAGTTTCATTAATCCAATTTATCATAGGGTTTATTGTACCCATGGCACATAAAGAAAACAATCATATCATCAAAAGCAGTACAAAAAAAAGGCGGGAAAGTTTTACAAAGTGTAACTGTGGAATGTTGTTTTTCGCAGTATGACTAGAAGGCACAGTCATTACCATTCCCTTGTCTCCGCAGAAACCTCTTCATTTAGGAAAAGGCTTTCATAATTTCTGTCCTCATTTATTCTACGGTACGAGCTTTGACTAATGAAACGTATGGTGTTTATGTAAATGCATCATCCTCACTGATTTGTGGTAAAACTGAAATTGAAACCAGTGTGTGATTACTTTACCAAAACAAGTCTGTCTTAAATACAGAACCAAGCACCTGATTGCATTCAATTAATAAAGTTATTTATTACATAGTACGATCTATGGTCCTTTATTTGGAAAATACAATATCAAAGCCCACAAGCAAGAATGTCTTAATTATGAAATTTTTCAGTTGCAATAATGCCAGAACATGACACGAGTGCTAAATAATGTAACCCCACACCTTTAATTCATTAGTGGTGATATTGGATAATAAACATTTGATAGAGATATATATCTATACGTACTTATGTTGCGTTCTTAACCCAAGTTTTATTTTACCAGATTGTGGCAAAAGATAGCTGATAATGTCTGTGCCTTTTACATTTAATCAGAACAGATACATGTTCCTTTTCCAGTTTAACAGTGATGTATTTTCCAGATTAACCCAATGCTGGTTGCACATGTAACGTGAACACACACACTCTTCCACCGTGAGCCATTAAGAGAGATAATTTAGCATAAATATACTGTTGAACCTGCAACAACACTGGATCAGATAGATCATAAACATCAGTCTCGTATCGCAACACCAACAATAAAGCAAGGCTTTAGATGCACACATTCATGCAACATTTTCTTCTATTGGCATTAGGATGTGTAACTGGAGTGGAGACAAGTGGCCATTTCTGGGCCTCTGTTCACAGTTTTCTTTGACGGTGAAATAAAATGTAATGGCACAAGCGAGCGCAAAAAACAAAAACAAAAACTATTACACACACACACACACACACACACATGAGCATAGTCATACTTCAGAAAACAAAATCTAACAGATCAGAGTTATCTTCAGTGCCGAGAATGGGACGTTCCAGTGGTTAAAGGACAAACGATATAACTGTATATGGCAGAACAGTAATATCAGTCAATAACATTCATACAACTACAGATACATAATCGCTGTTAGTCTTCTGGTCAAAGGGGGAACACCAAACACCTGGCAATATTATAGGGAACGGTCATGGGGGGGATATTGTTCACAGGGATGGATAAGGGATTGTTAAACCCAACATTCTCCTAAAACATGATATATGGAAAGAGAATAGCTCTTACAGAACTGTGCAAAAACAAGGAATAAGATTGTGTTTGTGTGGGCAGGGGGGTGGTGTTGGGAGAAATCCCACCCAACATTTTGTCTCAAAGGAGATCCAGCAAACTTGTGCAACAGGGTACACACTTCTCCCCAGACTCTGGGTCAGTTTTAATTCCAGTTAAATCTTTTAATAAACCACAAAAGTTTACCACAAGATGAAAAATGTTGGGGATCGGATAAAGCCCCTAGATATTTAGCGCTGACGCATATGGTCATTTGGCCTAGGAAACCTGCATTACACTGATCGACTTCCATAGCACCAGAGTATGAATATGCTACTTTTAGGGAAAGTCTATTATTTGAATAAATTGAAACCACCAAACCTCTGATCGTTTTATACTCCAAACAACTTGTGCTCATGGTAAACAAAATGTTATATTTAATATGTAAAAAAAAAAAAAAAAAAAAAACCCCGTGGTCATTCGAGTGCTTCTAATACTCCCACATAGTGGAGCTGTCCAGCTCATCAGCATTGGCCTTTAGAACGCCAGCATGGTCTCCTTTCAGGTACTTCTCTTCACTCGATTTAATGGCCACCTTGTTGTAGTCGCAGAACTCCAGGAAGAAATCGACCGGTGTGTCACTGCTGCTTACAACCGAGGACTCGCTCCCCACCATCCAGTACTTCCCAGTGGAATCTGACAGGAGACAGATCATTGAAGGATTTTATTTATTTATTTTTTAATTGTATGATTTGTTACACATTGTCAGACATTCGTCGTTGTATAATGCAACGCTCTAGTCTGCATGTACCAGGAGGAGAAGCCAACACACCTCTGAGGCTGTAGGTTCCATCGCGGAACTCTAGGCCAAAGACATCGTAAGAGGATCGGTTGGAGTCCAGGGTCCCGGTGACCCTCCTGCAGCCGATAAAGCCGTGCTCGCCCCTCAGAACGATGATGGGCCTGTTGATCAACTTCATGAGGAACTCCTCAGACTCTCCTGCACAAGAGAAAGGTACGCCAGCATGACACACACACACACACACACACACACACTTACCCTAAACAGACTTCATCGTTTTAGACCAGTTTTATTAAATAACAAATGATACAAGAAAACTACAGATCAAATCTATTTTTATTTAACAAAGTAATTAATATAAAATAAATAAAGCTCCTAAGCTCTCTTTATAAAAATAATTTGAGCTTTATTTACATCCTGAAGCCAACATGCCAGTGTATCCAGCCGAACTTAGGGTTAGGGTTTTAGGAAAAAAATTAATAAAATTTAAAAAAAACTTCAAGGACAATGACATTTCCTGGTAAAGCCCTTTTAGTCAGGTCAGTGCTAATGTTATTATAACAGGAAGGAGGGAGGGAAGGGATAAAAAGAAGGAAAGGAAGGAAAAAAAAAAAGGAATAATAAAGTCAATGAAAAAGACAAGACAGAACATACTACATCCACAGTTTCACCTTCCACTTTTACAGCAAATAAACATCATTAACTGCAGAGCATGCCATTTATATTGCTTGTGGGCCTCGGTTTAAGGACATGACACCACTTTCCATGTGGAGTTTAGTTTTTGTTTACAGGGGAAATCCACATCAATTAGCATGCTGTAAATGTAGCAGGATTCGCTAAAAAAGATAAAAATAACTAGATACAAAGACATGCTAGAACAGGACATGATTTGATGTGCCTTTGCACATGCACATGATTTCAGAGTTCGTGGTATTGTTTGTAGATCATTCAGAAGAACATGTAGATAAAATGAAATGCATGTCCACATTTTGTATTCTTTTACTCACAACATAAACGTACCGGACAGTTTTGAACACTACCGATATCTGCTGAAAGCCCAAACTCACCTGCAGAATCAACGCTAGCAGCCAGCTGTCCGTTCTTTTTGGCGGCTACGTATTTTCCATTGGAGGCACGGAGGGTAATTTTCTTGCCTCGATATTCAATGTCAAAATAGCAGTTGGTGGTCCTGAATACATGGAAATGTTGAGACAAATATTAAGCACGTGATCATCCAGAGAAAACGGGTCTCTTGCCCTGCTAAACAGCTGCTGACCAAATCCAGCTTTATTGTATGCAGAGTTGCCTCACACATGCACAATGATATATAGAAGACTGTTATATTGATCCATGCTACATAATGGTAGACTTTAAAAATAATATAGGTTTAGCATAAATAGAGACACTATAGTGAAGGACATGGCTTTATCCTTCCCAGCAAACTGTAATATTTACTAACCCTTCAATAGGAACAGCACTGCATTTAGATTCGTTACACAAACTAATGTAAGACCATGAACCTTCTGACTTACTTGGTAGAAGCCGTACACTGAAGTCCACCATTAGCAGTGAGTGTCCAGTATTTTCCTGTGCAGGTCCTGAAAGCGCACTTCTTTGTATCTTTACTGATCTCCATCTGAAAGGTCTCCTGATCACTCTCTTCATCCTGGTTGGCAGACAAGTCCATCCCTGAAACAACGATGATCAAAACACCAAGTCTCTATCAGGGTAATCAGAGGGCTTGCTGATCAGGAAGAGACAGAAAATAATCTGGTAAGCATTTTTAAAATGAGCAGAATGTGTCTAAAAGAAACCCTGATCTCTAAGATTAGTAAAGCTATCCTGTCAGATCGTACTCATCATTTACACAGAGTATATTAGCAACCTTGTTCGTTTTTGTTGCCAACTCACTTAGCAGAGCTAATCATCTCTGGAATTATGGACCATCCCATGTCACCCACTGAGCATCTTTGGGAAAACAGCTGAGACTCAATTCACCAGAATGAATCGGGCTTAAAAACACCATAGAATACCAGCCCACCAATTAGTCTTCCAAACAGTTACAGTGCAATTATGAATGTTCATTTTATTTATGGTTTAATGCAGTATCAGCACCAATTGTTATTTTCACAGCAATCAACAGCATTTCAAATTTCTAAAATTATGATTATGACTAATGATGATAAATAATGATGACAATCATTAAAGCTAATTTTACACTTTTGTCTTAAACAACCAATCTACACAATCAGACCTATCAAATATGAATGTACTAACTACACCATGTCATGCATTTACCCAAGAATGCCCACAAATATGAGCTAGATGTCAATAGAAATCATGATTTAATTTATTTATTTAACAGATTAGGATATCATGAATTTTTTATGTATTTATTTTTACATCTTAGGAGATCATGATTGTTTTAAGAATAAGCTCTCTTTTTTTTTTAACAAGGAGTCTGTAATCTGTTCTTGTTTCAACACCCACCATGTCCAATCCATGCAACAGTAAAGCAATACGAAAAAAATGCCAGTCCTTCTCAACAGCAAGATTAAATTTCCACTGAAATATGCAGGCTTGAATGAGAAAGGAAAATAAATGACCACAACGAGAACCACATGGTCAGGGATGGAAAACTCTTTACCGAGAACTCCGCTTTAAAACACACACAGACCAAAGGGAATATGTTCATAATTCTTTAAGGACCAAAGCAGCCAAATTCCCATGCAAAAATTTTTATAAGGCACTGACCGGCCGGCATATCCCTACCCCCTTCAAACACCCACACTGTTGATCCATCCACACCATGACAACTGGAGAAGGGGAGCAAGGCTGCTTGCTGTCACAGAGACAGACAGACATTTGCCATCACACAATAGGAGGGAATGTCTGAAATTTGTTTAGCTAGGGAGGGGCTACTGCTAACAAATTCACAGGATTTAATAAAATAAATAAATAAATGAAAAAAAATGTACCCACTTATGTTAAACATTTGTCTTGTCAGCAGTGTGAACTGTGCTGCAGATGTTATCAATACGGGAGAACAAAAGCATGCAGGAAATCATTTCCGTGTTCGTGGTGGATCAGTACTCGAATCCGCAGAGTGCCAAGAGAGACAAAGAGCAGACCATGGAGAAGGAAATTCTCTTAATCTTTTAGGACAGGGAAAGGAGCTTGATGACCAATTACTTAAGCATAATCACAGTTTTTGTATGAAGGATGGCTGCTCTTCCAGGCTGGGGCCATTGTCCTTAAGAACACGAGTGCCTACGAGGTCGAGCAGCTGGGGTGCACAGGCAGCCAAGGCCAGATCACACTGCCTTTGTTCTCTTGCAACTCAACCACACCATCCTCCACATGCACAAGAAGAAAATCTCAGCCATTCCTTCGCCAAACAAATCTGCAGTTGGCAAAGAAGGAAAGAAGTCAAACCCCGCTGAACAGCAACTTCTTACACAGTTAAGCTAAAGTAAGACATAAAACACTCAAGAGTTCAGCCCAGATGCTTCTGGCTATAAACCTTGAAGGCATGATCTAGCACAGCACCACAGCAGCCCCTCATAAAACCAGAACAGAAGAGCCAGAGACCTCCGAAGAAACAAAGGCAACCTCTTTTCATTCAGTCATGCATTCACCACGTGCAGCAGGCTTGCTTTTGGCTCAGGTCTACCACCATGCCACCAACAATAACCAGGCCAGACATCAAAAATCTAGGTCCTTATGTAGACCAACAGTGTGCCATCCACCCACCAACAGCCCTTACAACCCAGTCAATCATCTCTACTACCAGCTCCCATTAAGGGAGAGGGGGAGGGGCTGATCAATCACATCCAAACATTATGATAGCTCTATGTTTCTGCAAGGTTTCAACACAATCAAACCTATTATTTAAGGCTCTCGCCATCCAGCCAACCTATTCCTCAGAGTGGACTGTAATGGCTGTTCACACTCTTAATTTGATCACGCCAAACTGGATCCTTTAGAACGAAGCAGTTGTGAAATTCCATGAGAAACAGACAAGCCTCAGTACTAACGCTGACCAGCAGATTATTTTCAATCTGGGATTCTCGGTCTGCCATCTCAATATGACAGGAAGAAAGAAAAAGAGCAAATACAAAATGGATGCTGCTATGCAGTGGTCCAACCCACTGTGAGAGGTTACATATTAAACATTCATCAGTATTTTTAGAGATCTACAGACTCCAGCATTACAAACAGACTCTGCAAACTACACATTTTCTTTCCTTTGACGACGCCGCCCAATAGATTTGGCCACAGCTACACAGGGACCACAAACCATACAATACAGGATCTATAAATAAGAACAGAACGAAGCTTTTTCAAAAGGGACTAGAGAGGAGATGAACTCTTCTTATGTGCAGTTAAATCTGCTGTTTACTAATACAGCATGATTACTGCCGAATCACACATGCGCATTATATACAATTCAACTGGGATGATAAATAGAGTAAAGGTTTGATGGGGAACTCAGTTGAAAGTTTAATCTACCTTGCCTGGTGGACACATTCCTGTCGTTAGCAGCAGTGAGCACTACTTGAGGATGACTCTGCTCCAGGACGAACAGCTCGTCTTTTCCCACTTTGCTGCTCTTGCCGGACTTCATGGTTCCACTGGGTCCGGATGGGGCCAGATATTTCCCCACACCGTCCCGGAATGCCACCTTCCCGGAGCGGAACTCGAGTGTGTAGCCAGTGCTCTTGTCCGGCTTCTGTGCCAGCGCGCCATCGTTTTTAAGAAACCGGTTGTCCGAAGTCTGCAGATGATACTTCTGCTCATGGAAGACGAGGGTGATGAGCGAGTCTACGCCCCACGGCACGTCCCGGTCGATGGCCACTTCGTCGTCCTTGTCGCTCAGGTGCGCGTATCTCTTGCGCGTCACGCTGAACAGATTGAACTGCGGGTGCATAGCGATGTGCACGCTCCATTTCTCCGCGTGGCCCGATGTCTGAGCGAAGCATGTGATTCGGTCCTCGGTGCCGCCCAGGTAACGCCGGTGCGGTTCAGACTGTAGGGACCAGCGGCCGTCATCGTGCGCAGTCACTACGAAGCGGCAGTCGTCGCTCGGCGCCTCGGCGTCTCCAGTCACGTTGCCGTCCTTGTCGGCTGCGATGTAGCGTCCCAGGTGACTCTTTAAGAAGAAAACATTCGAGTCATCACCGTCCTGCTCCAACGTCCAGATTTGCTTCTTCTTCATGCTCGTCGCTGAGGCGTTAATCTTGAAGCCGAACGTCTCCGCTGTGAGATATTTATTTCCACAATTAATGAGTCCGAATTGGATGGTCAACATGTCGCTGGTTCCGTTGGACGTCATGTTGGCGGCAGGTTGAGACACGTTTTCTGCTGCACTAGAACTGTGTGTAGGAGTGCGTGTGTTTTTGTGCTGCTGCAGCAGTGAGCCCTCACTTCTTGTGCGTGTCCTGGCTCTTTGTTTGGAGAGTCGCCCCACTCATAGCGCGCGTGTCCACATGTAGCTGTAGCTTTTATACACGTGCGTGATGTCAGGCGCACAGCCCCGCCCCCTTTCCAAAAATCCCCACATCTGTAGCGTTTCATCAGTAAAACGTGTACTAGGTTGCAATACTTGTAACAGGCGATTTTAGACACATTGGGTGTTAAACAATAAAGATTTGTATAGTTTGGAGACAATTATTCATTTATACCTTTTTAGATTGAATCCATTAATCAGAATACTTTATCAGTACATTTTAAATATAAATATTGGAAATTAAAGCATACCTTTAGGTTAGCATACCTGCCTCACAGCAAGAAGGTCATGGGTTCAATTCCCACACAGGGTGTTTCTGTATGGAGTTTGCATGTTCTCCCCGTGCATGTGCGGGTTTTCCCCTCAGTGCTCCGGTTTCCTCCCGTCTCCAAACACATGTGATTGGGCATAGGTGACTTAGCTACTCTAAATTGTACATAGGAGTGAACGTGTGTGTGAATGGTTGTCTGTCTCTAAGTGTTAGTCCTGCGATTAACTGCAGATTGTACAAGGTGTACTCCGCCTCACACCCTAAGTTATCTGGGATAGACTCCAGCGCCCCTGGGACCAACAGGATAAGCGCTAGATAATTCTATCTTTGAGGCATAAGTGCTAACCACTGTGCCACCCTCTGTTTTATGCATATATGTTTAATTCCTTCACCATCATTCTTGGTTTGTAGGACAGTGAATTCATGAGTCCAATTAATCGTCGACATACCAAGTAAAATATATTTACATTTACCTCATTTGGCAGACGCTCTTATCCAGAGTGAATTACAACCAAGCAGTTGAGGGCTAATGATTCAGGGGCCAGCAGTGATGGCTTGGCAGTGCTGGGAATCGTCTTCAGATCAGCCGTCCAACATATGAAATGTTTCATTATGCCACTAATGGAACTTTGTAATCTTTTTTGTTTAGGTCAGCAAACAGAACATCATTTTGTAATGATCTATCAAGGTAATGATCCGTGACTTTATATTTGTTTATAATATTGTGAAAAGATATTGACTTTTTAACCTGCAACAGCTTCCTCTGTTAGAGTTTTCTACTCAAATGACCAGTTTGGCCTATAAAATGAGTCCTGCTTCACTGGCGAGTGGGAGCATGAGAAACAAAACTCAAACTGTTTCTTTACACAATGATCTATTCACAGCCTGCACACACACACACACATCGCATGGTTCAGGAAGATACAGTCAAATAAACAGAACTTCATCCAAATAATACTGGCAGCTGTTCAGTCAGCAAGTATGTTGGAACTGACAAACTTTGTTTTTTGCATATGGTGCACTCTGGGATGGAAAGTGTGTGAAACCTCTAACACTAACTGGGAGTCATTATATATAAGCATGAACTGTTTACAGTCAGATTCTATGGCTCATGTTACAGAGAGAATAATTTAGGCTGGAAATTTAATAATTTAGGCTTTTTTCAGTCTTGTAGTAATGATACATTTACGTATCATAACTGCTTAAATTAAAAAGATAGGATATGATTAAATAACTCATTTAAATTAACCTAACCGGTTTAGTTCACAGCATTCTTTTTCTTCTTTCTAATGCATAACTTTCTGCATGTTTTATTAACAGTACAAAAGAACAAATGATACTTAATCGAAATGTGAAGAAATGCTGTGTGTGTGTGTGTGTGCGTGTGTGTGTGTGTGTGTGTGTGTGTGTGTGTGTGTGTGTGTATGTGCGCGCGCATGTGTGTGTGTGT
>JAOUQX010000023.1:9137706-9150321 GCA_028566295.1 Liobagrus marginatus
CAGGATTAAATGTGTGTACAAATATGTCCCCCCTCTCATAAGGATTACATGATTTACAAAACTTTGATGCTTTCACTTTTCAAAAAAAAACATTTTTTTTTTAAACTATAGCTTTTTCCCTCTGTGTGCAACAGGACGCTGACGGAACAGCAGACCAAATCCAGTGAAGGACCAGCCTCCAGTCCACACGATTCCACTCTTTATCTATCTCTATCTTGCTAGCAGCTACCTCAGAGAAACCACATTCAGCAGTATTGCACATTAAGCATGGAGGACGATTGCTCTGAGAGGGGGAAATGCGAATAGCAAAAAAACCCTGACAAGATTAGAGAGAAGAAATGCAAAAAGGCTGAAAGAATCATGCAAAACAGCAGGACCTGTAAAGATCGGGCACTGCTATACAACAGCTTTTATTCCTAATGAGCCATTTAATCCATTATACAGAGACGGCCAAATCTATGACCCTGAACACAGAGCAGGAGACACGTAGCGATTAGCTCACCCTACATTACGTCTACCAGCAGAGGTCACTGTCTCTTTTACTGACCCGATCGTGGGCCGACGGGACGGACGTCTCACAAAGGGTTACACTCACAGCAAGCGAAATATAAGAGGTGATTGTGCTGCCCTAACCTTATTCCTAGATGCATAAACTCTTTATACAACATGCAGACAAAAATATTCGAAAAAGTGCTTTACAGCTTGACTCAAGCTCCAAGTAAACGTTTGTTTTAAGGGGCACTTAAATTGTACAACTTAAATAGATTATACAATATGAAAAGTGTATTTGACAGTTTTGGACCCCGATTGCATGCTCAGCTCAGTGTTTCGTCGGATTTCAGGTGACTAATATTATTTGGCACCAGTTCAGTCGGCTTTGGGATTTGAACAAATTCTCAAACCAAATGAATCAGAAAACAACTCGTAAAAAGTCACAACCTGATACAAGGACAGAATTATACAATTGACCTCAAGACCACAGATGATTTACATGTTAAAAAAATAACCTATTGAATATCAACAAGATATCATCTCTTTAAGAGAGATCGGCCAAAGTTATATGTTCTATATGAAACACGAAAGAAAAAAAACAAAACAAAGCAAAATTCAGACGGTTTAGTCTCTCACCGTACAAGATGCAATAGTGTCAACATATTTCTACAAGTAAAATAAGTTCTGAAATACTGAGTAGGCCTAAATTGTGCTGGGTTACAGAAATCCCAGACATTCCTAGTGTCTATTCCCTCCTCAATGTCTCTCCCTTTCTTTCATTTCCTCTAAAAACAAAATAGAAGCTGACAGACCAAAAAAACAAACAAACGGTGAACTTGATTTTGCTGAAAAAGGTTCTGGTCAAAAGCACCACCCTGTCATAAAGCTTTCCTCAAACAGATTTAGAGGCTAGGACTAACCGATTACCTGGTCAGGTGTGTTCAGTCAATTAAAAGCTGAGGGATATTAATTTACTTGGCGTTGTCTCACTGCACACTTATCCGAGATTGTATCCCCCAGCTTCTGCTTAACTGAACCAAGTGAGTAGGGCAGGGATAGTGGGAAAACAAGCAGGACAAAAGAACTCAACGAACATGGTTTGCCCTTCCCTGGCTAAGATAATAACACGTCCATAAGAAGGCGCTTCTCGCTATCGTTAAAGCGCATTCATCTGCCCTATGACAAGTTGATAACGGCTATATAAATGAACGGATGTTAAAAGAACGCGTTTGAAAAACACTGCAATGATCAGCTGGAAAAAACCCAAGAGGTCGAATGATATATGGGGCTGAAGAGATGCGGAGTTTAGGAAGTGAATATAAAACTTGTCAAAGAATCCGCTTTTAGTTTGTACATATTTAACTGAACCCCATAATCACAACCTCTGATTGGTATTACTTGAAAGTGTAACCAACCTACAGCCATTGATATCGGCAAACTAATCGACTACAGCAGAGGGATTGTGATCGAAGAGCCACATATTCTCACAGGTAACACTTTCCAAAACATATGCATCATTCTGGACATAAAAACATGTCCGATATTTAGGCATTAAACTTACATTCAATCGTTGAACCGACGGAAGGCACAAATAAACCAAAATACCTTTTTTTTTTTTTTAAATTGAGTGTTTGTTAGACAGAATCAAATACATTTGATTGGTCTTGATTAGAGGAGCACAGAATAAACAGCCTGGTCCTGTATTGGCATACATTAGAGCCTCTGATGACGTCTGGCTCTTTCTTTGGAATACAAGATCAGCAGGGCCTATTTACAACGAACAACGGTCAATTCCTGTAATTAGGTCAAAAAAACACTCAGCCTCTGAGGGACTGGGTTTAAACGGGGAATTCAGATTTTTCTAAATTATTGCATCATTTCACTTGATGAGAAGTAAACAGTCATGTCGTGTGTTTAGATGAGAAATGATTCGGGCGGGTTTTTGTTTATTACACAAACCAAAAGTCCTCATGTCCCCAGCAGTGAGATCTGCTAGTAAAAACACTCCACTCTTTCATATGTAATAATATATAAACGACATACTAATTAAAATGCTGAGTAATTTATACAAATGTTTTTTCATAACCCTTAAACAGAAATGTTGCCAATGAGATGCAGCTATATGAGTATATGAGAGAATTCGAGTGTTGTGCTTGCATACGGAAACATAAAAATATAATAAGTAGGTGAGAAAGAGAGCGCGAGAGACGGCACGATAATAATCAGTCTGTAGGGAATGAACTGTTAACCATTCTCTGTAATAAGCAAAATAATTTTAGAGGCTTTTGACCTTTTTCCAGTCACTGCAACTGTAAACAATTCCGACTTTCTCATTTTTCATAAAAACAATCAGAACGACTGTTTACAACTCGACAAGATGCAATAAAAAAAAAAAAAACTTTGTACTTTTGTCTATTTTAAGCATAGACAAACAGCCGTGTGCAAAAACAAGAGAGAGAGAGAGAGAGAGAGAGAGAGAGAGAAGGAAAATACAGAAAAGCAGATATACTGTACAGTAGCTTTAAAACAGAAGGAAGTCAATTCTCTCCTACTCCCTCTAATGACTCTCTCTAATGTCGCTTTGCCATGCTGCTCTGTTATTAGTACATTCTAACAAAGTGCTTTTGCATGAGGATGTAATTGCTTTTGGGAAGATGAGATTGGGTAAGGGAAAAGAGGAATGCCTTAAGAGATCGCAAAACAGAAAACAGCTCACGCACGCACGCGCACGCGCACACACACACACGCGGCCTGAAAATAGCTGCAGGGTGACCAGTTGGTCGTTGCGCTGGACAGCTGGCAGCAGTAAGAGATGCAATATAATTTCTTTGTGGATGTATCAAGTTTACCTGCACTCGGGATTGTCAATAAACATTCATCTAATAAGAAATTAGAAGGAAAGAATTAAGTGCTTTCTGTTTTCAAAATACAAAAAAATGGACAATTTGGTCTAAAAACCACAATGTCCTGTAATAGTATCCTTGACATTTTGTTGAAAATTACACTGCAATGTAGTGGGTGTCTGAGATTCGGAGCTCCAATAACAATTTCTGAGCTTCGTAAATCCGAGTTCCTGATTTTCACTTAATTTTGATCTTTGATTCACAGTATAATAAAGCTCTGGTTTTCTTTTTTACCACTTTAAAAAAATTACTTTCACATAAATCTATTGAACATGAAAATAAAATGTGGGTACATTAGGTATCTATACATACATATGTACGTGTGTGTGTGTGTATATATATATATATATATATATGCATATACATACACACACATACATACACACATACATATATATATATATATAGTGTATACACAAACGTAGATAACTGTACAACGTTTTAGACCCCGACAGCGAACGACTCGTACACAGAGGCTGCTCTGCATTGCTGGCTCAAAGACAGGCGCCGTATAAATATCCTGATAGAGCGAACGTTTGGGCTAGAAAGGTAAGTCACTTTCCTGCAGAAAAAAATAAAATAAATCTAGCGCAGGAAGAGTGCCAGTGTCAGAACGGCTGCAGGTTTAAATCGGCTGTCCAGGTTCATTAGCCAGTTGTCGTCATGTTACGTTCCAGTCCGCTTTTACCAAGAGATCGCCGGACGGCAGACTGCTGGTACGGATATCTTCTTTAGATGGATTAGAGTAGCAAGTGTGACGTGTCCCGTCAGCTCACATCACGTCGTACACAAGCTGGGCCTGAGAAGCTGGTTAGTAGCAGCTCTCTTTCTCCAGCACAATCAGGTCCGTTCCACAAAGTTGTGCTGCATCAGTCGCCATTCTGATGCTGAGCACTGAGGACAGAAAAGCTCGGCTGTTCAGACATGTTGACCTTCAAGAGGATTTTGACAGGCGCACTAATTTGTGGCGTTTGATTTGTTCGCAGTGCATATGTCATTATTTAAGAGCCGAAGCGTCTGTTCTGTGTTAGCAAGGTACGCAAAAGTGCACAGCTCCACATCTGCCTTACAAGTCCATCATCATGCTTAGTGTCAAGCTTGGTCCTCGTAAGCGTGTCACTCAGTGAAGACGAAGCAATGGTCTCGTTTGGGAACGCATCTGAGATTTTGGAACGATCGTGACAGACTCCAATGTTGATCTAGCTCTCGCGTATCTTCTACAAAGATCTGAGCTCATTCTTGCGGAGTAGCTGGATGAGAAGAACACTCTTCAGCAGATGACAGGAACACCTTCAGTGTTAAAAATCATACCAGTCGTGGGTTCATACGTGCCGGCTAAGTAGTAGAGGTCCTCACTGTCCTGGAACTTCTTTGTTTTAATCATCTGCTCATACTGCTCCAGACTAACCACCAAGCACTTGTGAGAAATGGTCTGAACATCGTTCTCATCGACGTGAGAGGACTGGTACAAAGCCCGCTGCACAGAGGAGCATACATCACATTCTTAGTCTTTACACAAAGATCTACATTATTTTTGGAGCAGGAACATAGGGTTCATGTTACTAAATAAATACACTCACCTCCATGAAATCCTTCCTCTGATTGGATGCCTGAAGTACAGCAGCAAGATTCCTTCCCGACATCTGATCCCAGTTCTGTTAAGACAAATTTGAAAAAATAAAACTCGTTTTATTCATTCCTCCAGGTCATTTACAATGTTAAATACATTTCTATGCAGTAGAACAATAAACAATACTAAAATATCTTGAAATGTATTTCAATGTGCCAGGTAGGAAATGGAACCTTTTTGTCATGAAGTTTCTTTCCAGGGTTAGTTTCCTCAGGATGGTAGAACCATTTGACACGAACCACCATATTGTTTCCCCAGGACTCCCACATACTCTGGATGTGACCAATAAATGGAAGATTAGGCCGTCCAGCAGACAAGAAAACAGCACAGTCTCCAATACGAATCATTTCTTTGCCTCGCATAATGGCTTTGTAGAAGAGCTTTTTAGCTTTGCCCTTCATTCCACGTCTCTGAAATAAAAAAAAACCAAAACCTTTTTATTCATTAAAGAGTTCATTCAAGAACCACTAGCAAAGCACTGTGTAGATACGCAGGAGTACATTTTCCTTAAATAAAATACTAATCAGAACATTAACTATATTATATATAACTTTTTTTGCCTAGACTAACCTGAGTAGGTTTTCCAAACCATTTCCACAGCTGTCTGGCTGGGAGGAATGCGGAAATCTTGGGTCTGTTCTCCACAGAGGGCAGCCTCTGCCTCTTAGCCAGCTCCTTTGTAGTGGGCAGGTGGATGCCCTCTCTTCTCTTAGGCCGTCCAATGCTCTTCTTGACCTTCTGTTGCTTCTGTAGCTTCACCTGCTGTTTGGGAGGAGCTTGCTGCTTCTGAACCTTGGGTGTGGTGGGAGGCTGTTCAGTGTTCACATCCGCTTTCTCGTCTACATCCTCTTCACCGTTCTCTGCTGGAGGTTGCTCTTGAGGAGATATGGGCTGGGGTTCTGAAGAAGCCTCCTCGTCCGAGCTACATGAAGACTCCTCGTCACTGGTGGTGGATGATGAAGAAGAGGATGATGACGACGAATTAAACTCGGCAGTGGAACAGGAGCTACTGCTGGAGGAGCTGGAAGAGGTTGGGCTAGAGGCACGGGAGCTGGTGGTGCTGGTGTCCTGCTTGGCTTTCGTTTCCGGCGAGGTTCTTCTTCCCTCTTCTCCATCAGACTCTGAGCTGCTGCTACTGCTGCTGCTGCTACAGTTTTCTGATTGAGCTTCCTTCTCGCTTGAGCTCGGCATACCAATATGGCTGTCTGTGCTGCTCCTTAGCTTATGCATACTGTAGGTAGTCACGCTGTCCGTATTAACCGTCTCAGGCTCGGTTTTGGGCTTCAGTGTTTTATCAGAAGGCGTAGTGGAAGGGACAGTAGTGTAGTTGACACCAATCACGGCTGTTTTATTGTCTCTCTTTGTGCGGTTCTGACCCTCCATCATCATCAGGGCTTTGGTCTTCTTGGTCTTGGGGGACATCACACCCTCATGGTCTAACTTGATCAGGATCTCTGTCTGCGGCTGCTTGCGTTGGGCTTTAACGCCAAACGCCACTCCTTCGTCTTCACTTCTCCGGAATCTTTTGACAGTCCTTGCCTTCTCGCTTTTAGACATGAATGAAGCAGACGGGTCATTGTAGAGGTCCACAGAGAGAACTTTCCCATACAGCGCAGACGAGAAGACAGACTTGGACTGTGAGTGTACTTTGGCTGGTGGTTTGGCGACAGCAGTTTTCTTCTGGCCGTCAGCAGGTATGAGGTTGGAGAGGGTGGTTGTGTTGGCAGGCTGACTCTTCCTGCCTAGCAGTGGGCCACTTTTCTGGGTGGTAAGGGGTCTGTCCTGCATTGGTCCAGGCGCTGGTTTGTCTGGTTTTTCAGGCTCCTCATGAGCTAGTTCAAGCTCTGGAAAGTAGAAAGGGAAGAAGGAGTATAATATGCTTCAACACATGACCTACATGGAATGCAGTAAAGCTAAGATTGTTCCCATTCTGCCAGGAAGCCTTTCTTTTTCCTAACCACAAACAAATAACTTAATATCCATGAAACCACCCATAATATCCCTATTTGTGCCCAAGACATTTATTTGATTAAGTCCAGGAGTGTTGGCTATGTTAAGTGGAAACTAAGCAGCTATCAAAAGCTTTAACATTTCATGATGTCTAGTAAGAGATAAACTACCAGGTTTGGGCTTTGGTTTTCTTCCTCTCCCCTTATTCTTTGAAGCAGAATCATCTGTGGTTTTGGCGCTTGCTTCTTTGCTCTCAGAAACATCCTTACTACCCTTCCGTACTCGTTTTTTAGTGCTAGCCACCAAGAGAGCAGGGGACGGCTCCGCACCTGCACAGAAAAACATAGAAAACCAAAATAAATAAATAATATAAAAGAAACTATATTGTTTATTTATTTATTTAAAGGGAATACATTTGACCATTGCTACATGAATACAACCGTCAACAGCAGACGAGTCAAACAAACATCCGTGGCTAAAGAACTACAAAATTAAAAGTATTTTTATACGAGCAGTTATTATAACTCAAGGATTGTCCCACTTCTTTAGAGGACACTCACACTGGATCTTGTAGTCAGGAGGGAGCAGTCTAATGTGAGACAGTGGAATTCGGCCGGTGTCTCCATCATCAAACTCTACGGTTATCAAGTCATCCAACTCATCTGTATCAGGGCTCCCTGCACACACAGAAACATGAGTTTGAGTGTGTAATGTTACACACTAGTCACCTTATTTCTGTTGCTGTTAATAATGCGGCTGTTTTTGATACTTACTGCTTCATCCTTATAAGTCCAATGCTACATGTTTCACTACTATGTTCTATTGTATGTATCTGTCCTGTGGGGTATTGTATTGTACTGTTTGTTTTGCACTGTCTGCACGTGTGTAGTACGTAGCTCTGTGAAATATTTATACATGTATATTATATAATAAATATACATAAATAGTTCTTAGGCGCTTCTTCAGAGCCCTTTTTATTCCCATCCGCTAGTAGTTACAAACTCCATTTAAGCTTTTTTTTTTTTTTTTGGACAAGCCTCTAGTTCTCTCTTGACTTAGTGGGAGGGAAAATAAATAATAATTGAGGCAAAGGGCTGCATGAAGCTAACCACATCATCATTCATTCTTGGCCTCTGTACTCTCCCACCTCCCCTGGCAGGCGTGTAAGCCCTGGCTAAAAGCTGCAAATTAAAGGAAATTAAACAGGATCCTGCCCTGAAAGGTTATGTGTACAGAGAACAGAACATACTTGTGCTTTTGTTTTTTTTGCAGCTCGGAAAATTTGGACAGCATGCCTTTTTACAAAAACACAGTGGTCAATGTGCCATTTTAGTTAATGTAAAGCACTTTATTGATCTTACCTCTGACCACGGTGCCAGGATAGAGACAGCGGTACTGCTGGCTCCAGTAGGCTGCGATTCGTGTTCCCTGAGGCAGGTACCTCACCGAAGGGGGCTTAACATCGATAATCTGTACAATGTGTGCAGTGGGAAAAAAAAAAAAAAAAGAAAAACTGAATGATCGAGGAAGCATGTTTGCCTTTTTTCTAAAAGAAACCGTATTTAACCTGTACGCATGACACAGGAACCGCTGTCTATACTAAAACATACAGAATGACTCATGCATCAGTTCTGGCATTAGCCGATTTTTCATATATACAATCCAACTAAAAGAGACGCGGCCGAGGTTCTGCTTACTACAGCCTATTAAAGGGGAAAGGAGGTAGCAGAGAGTCTCGCTTCCTAAACCAACTATCGGAATTAGAAAAGCAAAACGTGTGCAGAGTAAAGGTTTCTAAGGAAGTCCTATGTCCTAGGAGTGTTCGTGTGTGTGTGTGTGTTCGCGCCTGGTAGGGAAAATGTGCTGTACTGACCGCCTCCTGCAGCAGCTGCTCCAGGCAGTAGATATGAGGCCTGTTGCCCCGTTCACCCTCAACCACCACGCTGTATCTGCAAGACATAAGGCACAGTCGTTAACACACAAGCCGTCGTGCTCTGCTCGAAAACCGAGACTGAGAGACCTTCTCCCATGTTGAGAAAAACCCAATTACAGATTAAGCAAGCACCAAACACACACATGAATAATTTTTAACTGGAAGTCAGCAAAACATTAACAGAAGAATAAAAATAATCCCATTGACAGACACTAGATATGTTTCGGTGCTTAGAATGGTACGCTTAACAGAGAGACTAAACCCCAGGTGAGTTGTAATGGAAAGAGAGACATGACATAACCAGAGACGGATGAAAACAGTCAGAGCTAGGAGTCTGGTCTCTAAATGAAGTCAGGGCTCCTAGGAGGATTACACAAATATCTCACAGACTTTGTTGGCAATAATAAATCAACAGATTTTTTATTTTACTAATTTTTTTTTAAACATTTCTTCCTCCCCAAACAGCTAGTAAGTATATGGACTATATTTTTAGGAGGTCTGTGTTGTACAGCATGCTGGCTGACGGTCATCAGCAGGATGAACTCGCTTAATCTCTTTTGTTGTTAAAAGCAGAGCGGTTGGAATAGGCAAGGCACAGAATTTTCTCTTTCTTTTTATATCATTTGATAAAAACAAAATACGAGCTTACAAATGGGCCCTTTATGTTGCCTGTTGAACTAAAGCAGTAAGCGGTGCCAGGCTGAGTCAGTGTGTGGGAAGCGATGGATGCAAAGTCAGAGGACTGCATGGAGACTTCAGGGATATTAATACTGCACCCAAACAAATGCCTTTAACCTTTGGATAAAATGTTCTGGTTTTAAAACTTGGGACCTCACCCAAAAATAGAGGTTTTGTTTTTTTTTGCAAACCTCAGTGTTCCCGAACAAGATTGAACAGATATTATTTATTTTTTTACTGACAAAGTATACAAAGCTCATGAGATACAGGGCTTGTTACTAGACACTAGTGACTGATGTGCATTGTGCACAGTCCTCCGATCAGTGTACAATGCAGTTTCTGGTGATTGTATAAACCATAATTTTTTACGAGTATGAAATCTATCATATATAAATCAATATGTCTACCTTGTGTAAGACTCTCCTTTGGAGTGCATCTTTGGGAGATGAGAAGATTAGATTAGAAGCAGCCATCACTGTTTAAAAACCCTGACGGTCAAATCAAGACCCGCTCTCATCTGGATGCATAAAGGTACTTGCAGTTCCAGAATGACCCAGAGCCAGCTGTCAGACCTGCCTGTCAGTGAGTGGCAGTCCTATTACTGAGACATGGGTCTGTGTGGATATGGAGCCCCCCTCTCCTTTCCCACACACACTCCCCAGAGCCAGTTTGAGGGGGTAGGCAGGCTGCTAGGAACAACTGATTGCTTGTGTCTGGTGGCTTTGGGTAAATTCGCACCAGCTGCTCCCCCCGATGGTAGAAGGTGCACGATTGGGCTCAGGCCCATTACAAGCAGAGTTAAACCCAGACTCCTTCATGCTTTAGAGTGAAGTGGCATGGATTTACAGATAGACTGTCAAAACATGACTAAGCTATTGATTTTAAACAGCAAACTATCTCAAATGATTGAGCTTCTGAATTTTCAGCTATGAGAATTGTTATTCATTCACACCCCCCCCGCCCCCACACACACCCCCTAATACGGTGTACATAGAGTTCGCAAGATAAAAAGAAGGCGTTTTGGCTCTGTAGTCTTTAAACATTCTCTCTATCATCTCCACCTTGCTTGGTGCAATGCTTTGAGATATTGCGCCCTTTTCAGACCTGACTTGGACAGATTTATGTGCACTTTGCTTCACATGGTGCTGATATCCAATCCAGAGCTGGAATTAAACCAAAAAAACTCCACTCTAAGGTTAATTGCAATTCGGTGAGGCCAGTTGCTCTGCCATGCTGAATGTTGTAAAGATGAAGTGTGAGCTGTTAAAAAGTTACACAGTGCTAGACTATAGACTTGTTGTGCAGTAAATGACAGCTATGAGATTATACACTAACACCACAATATATATAGGCTTAAGCAGCTGGACCTTCAGTCTGCCAGTAGAAGTTCTGGATATTTTGTAGCTTTTATTGAAAAAGAGGTCATACGTATGATTGACAGCCAACGGCGGACTTTAACTAATAAGAAAGGTAGGCAACCGCTTAGGGCCCTGAGGAATTAGGGCACCCCTGATAAATACCAAGAAGCCTATATAAATCTTATATTGCTTATTAGTTTATTATTTGTGAATGAATTCATTCATTCATTGTCTAGTGTTTATCCTGTTCAGGGTCACAGGGGTGTTGGAGTCTATCCCAGCTGACAGAGCGTGAGGTGGGGTACACCCTGTACAATCACCAGTTAATCTCAGGACTAGCACTTAGACAACCATTCAAACTCATTCACTCCTACAAGCAGCCGCTTAGGGCCTTGGGGAATTTGGAGGCCCCTGACAAATACCAAGAAGCCTATAGAAATCAAATGTTACATATAACTTTTTGATTTGCGAATTCAATTGTGTTTAATTTTACGTTGAGAAAACAAAAGTTCAAGGTTACAGATGTTTTTAACCTGTAATTTATTTAATAGTATTTATTCATTTCAGATCCTATTTATCACATACACATACATGCAGTGAAATGTTTTTATTCCACGTATCCCAGCATGTGAATTGAACGCTGGGGTCAGAGCGCAGGGTCAGCCATAATGAACGGCGCCCCTGGAGCAAGTGAGGTTAAGGGTCTTGCTCAAGGACCCAATGATGGTAACTTGCCTGGTGTGAGGCTTGAACCCCCAAACCTCTGATCACTGACCGAGAGCCTTTCCATTGAGCCACCACACCCTCTTACCCTGTTATTTAATAGTAACATATGTGTGTGTGTGTGTGTGTGTGTCGTGTTCCAATACCTGGAATTGCTTAAGGCCCCCAAATCCTCAAGTTTGCCCCTGTTACCGCCCTGTGACCGCTAAAACAACCAATCACGTTCATTTTTTTGTGAGATGTGACAATGTAAATTCTTACAACCATCTGAATGATGTGTAACATCTTGAAAGTGTATCCAGTTTGGTTTGCAATATGCATCAGATATTTAGCCAAAGGTTTCAGGGCAAACGAGGTATATTCTCATACAGGCTGATAAGATGATTATTGACAGAATAGAATTCAATGTAATACTTGAATGAAACTGAAACTATGAAACTCCTTAATATTAATTCCATACTAGATTTTAAGAAACATAGAAGAGGTTTTACAGTATAAAATGCGGGCGTAATCCTTTTCACTGATTATAAGCAGTGTCCATAATATAAACAGATTTTTTGACCAATTTTTGTGGTTTTAACTTCTTAGACAAATTTCATGCCATTCCCACGCCTAGCGCAAGTGATGTCACGTTTACTGATTTCCATGTACAAAGGAGGAAAAACTCTATTTATAAATATAAGTAAAAGCTTACCGTATTTTCCGGTGTATAAGTCGACGTTCTACGCCCAAATTATAATACCAAAATGGGGGGGGGTCGTCTTAGATAAAGGCGGAACAAAAAAATACCGGGTGAAAAAATCGCCAAAAACATGTTAAGAATCTTACCGTGATTTTTGTGCTCGCTGTATAGAGTGCACGCAGCTCAACTAATCCTGAGCAATGGCCATTCAATCTGTTGCTGCATGATCAGAATATTGTCTTGTCACTGAGCTTCTTTATTTTTCT
>JAOUQX010000023.1:9154055-9168234 GCA_028566295.1 Liobagrus marginatus
TCTCCACACCCACCCCCAATCAACAAGCACAGTACAAAATGTCTGTTCTTTTCAACTATTTATTATCTGGCCTCTTGTCTTTGCACTGGAAAAAAATGCTGCATCAGTCAAATACTTTAGGAGCAAACGCATCAAAGGAGTTAGCATTAAAACAATTTCTACGTTTAATGTCAGTGTTGGCAGTAATGGTGGTGGTTGGGGGACAAGCGGGAATGTAAAGGGGGGGGGGTGCGTTTATCATTAGCATCTTATTAGCAATGCAGTCAGATAATGCCTACCTCTCTGGCTTTGGGCTTAATCTTGTTCTTGTGTCCAGAGCTGACGGATAGTGATGCACTGCTCTCCGAGGGAGTGCTCGTAAGAGGAGTCAGGCGCAGAGGCAGCTCCTTCAACCTCTTCTTCTGCAAAACACACATCAGAAGCATTTGGAAAAAAACACACGCACAGAGGGCACAGCTACACGTAAACCCATAGTAGCTTATCCTGCTGGAGATCATCCGTTTTAATGGGCTATTAAAGTACTACTAAAAGGGCGAGGGAGGATATAGAGGGAGGAATACTGAAGGCTGATAATTGCAGCCTGGCAAGTTTCGGTCATCCTTTTGTGTCCAATAGCAAGATATTCGCAGCAGGAGGCTTTCTTGTGCTAAAAATGCAGCAGACCTCCTGCTGTGCAGTTTGCAGGCTAAACATGCAGAGCTCAGTGTGCAACAATAAACCAGCACCCACCTTTCCCATTGCTTTTGCCTCCTTGGATTTCAGGACGTCCTTGGAGCCATGCAGGGCTGTTTTGGGGACCCGAGCCTGTTTGGGCACTGTAGGTTTGGAGGGGGAGATGGGTTTTGCCTGGGCGGCATCATGGAGAAAAATGCGTTCGCTCCTGCGACGGATCCAGCGCTCTTCATCGCTGCCATCGGCTGAAAAGCTGAAGCTGCGCTCGGCTGGGGCTTTGGGCTTACGGCCGCGTTTGCTAGGGCTGGAATCCTCACGCAATACGCTGGCTGGGGGTAACAGAGGGAGCTCAGGTGCAGATCTCTTACCATGCAGTAGAGATGGGAACTTCCGGATCTTAATGTCGCTCTCAGAGTCCGTAAATTCAAACTCTGTACCTATACAAGGAAAAAATGCTGAATCAACAAACCATCCCTCTCCAGCAGCAGTCTATAGAAGTACTGATTAAAGATTAGAAAAGGTAAACTTTGTACAAAAACATTTTAAAGATGTAAATAAAGTGGCATATGCTCACCCAGCAGACTCTGCCTTTCCTCTTTTTGCTTGGCTTTCTGCTTGGCCTCCAGCTGAACCAGGGACATTGGGCCAGGGGTAAGAGGGCTAGGGATAGCTCTCGCAGCGAAGCGGGCAAGCAGACCCAACCCGCTTTCCTCAAACGAGGAACAGCACAGGCCATTAATCTCATCCAGATCATGGTCATAGTCATCTTCATCGTCCTCATCCTCGTTATCATCCCTTTCAGTAAAGTACTCTGTTTTACAATGAAAGAAGAAATGTTAAATACATCCACCCTTTTTTTTTTTTTTTACAAGAAATTACACGTCTGATAAACTATGAAAGCTTACAAACCATTAGTATGTGGAAGCTTCCATTGAAAACACCATTTCTGTTTGAGACCATGACTATATTTTATCCAAAATTCCCAAAGACGGCTTCTAAGCACTTATTTTCTCTAACCAATACAATTAATTTCGGCTTTGGGCTATCGCAGAGTTTACCTAGTTAGCTATTGCTCGGGATACCCCATTTCTCACCAGCCACATTAACCAGCACGAAAGACCTCCCCCCTTTGATACAATTTCCTTAATCAATCCACCCACTACATTTGAATTCGTTTGAATGACAAAGCGTGGCTTTATGAAGTCACACAGCTTTGACACTGAGGCAGCTGTAGAACGGGATTAACTTCAGCATGGACACTAGCTTTCTCCAAATGAACATTACAGGAAAAACCCTCAGTCACTCACAAAGCAGCCTTGGCTGTTCTGCTGAATGAGCTCTATCGCTGGAAATAGGAGCAGCCTAAAAGCACCGTAAAAAGCTGGATGTGGGTTACAGCCAGAAAGACTGCCTAAGAAAGCAATCAATTATTTACGACCCTTTCAGCTTGGAGTTTGGTCTAAACTGTTTAAGGGAGAGAAACTAACGACAAGACAGTAGGTACCCACTTTAGCTGACTTCGTCTCCATGCTGGAGAGAAACGGACATATTGGACAACGGAGACAAGACGCACATAACGCTCCGGAGTGGTTAGGCGGTAGACGTGAGCTTGTTTGGGAAAAAGCGCATGCAGTTTAGAGCAGACAAACAGTAGCATTTTAGTTTGTTATAATGTGGACAAAAAAAGAATTAGAAAGACAGCACATGCCGGACGAGAACAGTAAGGGCTGAAACATGGAACACAGAAAATGCATGAGGATGTGCAAGGGTAGAGCAGGCTGGGCATTAAAAAAAGCAGGCTCGTGAGGACAGACCTCCATGGCTCCTGGGGCTCTGTGGTTGCTCTGAGCCTTACTGGTTTGGGGACAGAGAGGAGTCTGAGCTGTTAGCCGTGTAAGCCACGGTTATATCCCTCTTCTCTCCTTCTCTCTAACTTTATCTCTCTCTCTCTCTCAGCCCTACACTACTACACAACAGATACTTCAAATGCCAAGGGGGGAAAAAGAAAACGCAGTGCTCTCTAATCTCATATACAAGAAGTAAAATACATACATAAGAGTTAACGATAACACAAATAAATAAGTGTTATCTAAAACCAATTAACATCAAGTGTTCTTACAGCACATGCTGTGCTCCACTATTCTAATTCTTTATAGCAGGCACGGCGCATTAACCCACTTTTTGTGTAATCAATCAAATTTACACGGCAGAAGTGAAGCAATTAAATTAAATCGAGTAAAAAAAAATCACCACAAAACAAACACAGCTAAGCAATTCCAATTAGAATACACCTAAAGGTACTACAGGCATAACCATGGCCTCTGGGCACACAATTCGAAAAATGTGAGCACTTCTTATTAAAAGGTGAACGTTTTCTTTTTATTTATCTGAACCATCGAAAGAAAAAAGTTTCTTGATAATGTGACATAAGCAAGCACAAATTAGTAGAAACTATTAATCAAAAAGTCACAGCAAAAAGAGGGTGGTGTCCTACTTACAGAACATTACAGCCCATGGCTCAGGTGACATGGATAGTGACCTCACGCTGCACAGCTGGCTGCCCTACTCCAAGTCAAGTGCTTGGCTTGGCTTTCTTTTATTTCCATTTTTTGGGGGTTGTAGCAGGATAAGCAAACGCACAGAACGAAAGACATTCAAAAGCATCATGGGGAGGAGAAGGGGTTCAGAGGTGAAGCTATGACCAAGCAGCTGCAGGGAGAGAGCCAGTAGTCTACAGAGGTCTAGGTTAGGTTATTCATTTTTAGTTTATAAAAAAAAAAAAGAAAAAAAAAAGTGCACCCCATTTTCCAAATATCCCTATGATGAACATGCTGACAAAAATGAGTTGGTCTAGAAATATAGTACATTTTTCAATCAGGAAAGAATAAGAAAGAAAAAAAGGCATATAAATATGAAGAATTGCCCGCAACGATTTAGCCAGGAAAGGCAACAAAAAACCCTGTAAATCTCACTTCTCAGAGATTTGTTCCATATCTTTAGAGGTTTTTACATGCTGCAGAAATATTTAACTCGGGTGCACACCGTTCTTAGTGCAGATTTTCATTTCCAGATATTCCCCCACCCCCGGGGTCTGAATGACTTGGAAAAGGGATATTTGAAGAACAGGAAACTAGGAATGAATAAGCATTACTGCAAACTAATATTCTAGATGTAGCGAGAGACAGACATTGAGTAAAAAATTAAAAACCAACATGTTTAATAAAGCTTGGGTACCAAACTGCAATACAATTGAGACATATTCCACACAGCCACACAAGTTTTAATGCACAATGCTACAGATGCCTCAAACGGCAAGACAAAGTCTTAAAAGGCAACCATTTTATAAAAAACATAAAATAAAAAGACTCAAAAAGAGTCAACAATATTATATACAAGCATACAAGCAAGATATGAGGTAGAGAACTCGATCATGGCTATTGTATTTATGGCTTTCTAGAAAATTTACACCGATAGCTGTGGCATGAGCAGGAAGCGCATGAGGCATGGAGGCAATTGTGTGCATAGCAAAGGTTTTTTTTAGTAACCTTGGTCAAATGAGTCCTCAGAGGAGCTGACTCCTGCCTCTTGCAGTAATAAAGCAAAGTGCTTCTGTTTTCTTTCTTTCACCCCCTGCTTTGCCTTGGGAAACGACGAGGAGGAGGATGCGGTGGTTCTCTTGGTTGACGAACGCTTCTTAGACGGAGTGCTGTACTGGCCCGGAATCTGTGCACGGGGTCGCGATCTACCAAAGATGGCATGATGTGGCCAGCCATCCTTTATGGAGTCCTCTTCTGAATCTGTGTCTGGGTTACAAGCATATCAAAGTGCTTAGTGTTGAGGTTTGGTGCAAACGTTTCACTCATTACACAGAAAAACTTAAATTAAAACAGACCTGTTCAAATTATTCAACATCATTATTCACAAATGACATAAATCTAAGAAATACAGCTGAAACATGCAGGCATTTTACTCACTGTTAGAGTAGCCGCTGATCTCTGACCTCACTGGAGAGTTAGAAACCTTCCTCTGGCTTTTTCCTTTAAGGCATGAATCAGAAGGCTTTAACTGGTTGGGCATTTTGTTTTTACCTCCTTTAGAGGATTTGTGAAAGAACCCCAGATCTTTGGGCAGTTTGGATTTTGCCATCTTGTTTCTCGCACGCATGTCCAGGAGCATAGGCAGCCTGCTCTCAGAGGGAGTTCTGGACTTTCCAGAGGAACCATCTACAAACTTACTGGAGGCCTTGTTCGATTTACTGAGCTTAGTAAGAGACAGGGCTTTGTCTAGTTTTGAAGCCAACTGCTCTTGCTCGCATACTTGGCTCTTTTTACTGCCTGTCTTAGGTACCTGTTAGAAAGCACAGTTCTTAATTAGAAAGAAACATTTAAAAATAGCTCAGAAAATCAACACATGTAAACCTACTGAGTCTCAGCATTGTCATCGTGCAGGCACACACCTCATGAGAGTAGCTGGAGGAAGCTTCTTGCTCGTTCCAGCTCTTGCGTCTTTTCTTGGTTTTCAAAATGCCAATGTCTGTGTCCTCATCCTCTTCTTCCTCCCGGGTGGAGCCGCGGAAACGCTTCCTCAGCACATCCCCACTCTCAGAGTCCTCTGAATACTGTGAGCTCTGGGACAGCCTGGAAAACAGCACAGTGTTTAACTCAATGGCTCAGTGGCACAGCCAGACCCTGTGCTTAGACCTATAAACACTTACTTTCCACACTTAGCATCCATCTTGCCTGAAGGCGGAGAAAAAGCACACAAACCGTGCCTGCGCTTCCGGGGCCGACCGGGGCCTCTCCTGGCCAGGCTCCTGCTCCTTTCCTCTAGCTGCTGCAGCTGTTGCTGCAAATTATGTTTCTCTCTAAAATTTTCACATGACCATGTCATCACTCTAGTCCTTCATATCACGATTCTAATAGTCACCAAATTGTTCTTATTGGACCAGAGGTAAAATAATCACCAACGTGAATTTATGCTGTCCGCTAAGCTAGCGTGAGGTTTCTCTCTGAAACTTACACTTTGTCACCGTGTTTCTGCAGCCTGATCAGCTCTCGCTGCTTTTCTTTATAGCAGCGCTGCAGCTCAGCGAGTTTTACACGGTAGTCCACCTCTTTTACATCCATACTCTCCAGAGAGGACTTGGAGAACATCTACAGAGGAAAAAAAAAGCCATTCAATCCAGAACTTCACTTGATCCCACTCATCTGAACATCATGTTATCAATAAGAGACCATGAGGAACAACGGCATTATTTGATCATGCACAACAAATAGTATCATATAAGTTATGTTATCATATAAGATGTCTTTGAGACAAAGTCTCTAAACTTCTAATAAGCCGGAAGGTAAATGGGTAGAAAGCGCTGCCTACAGGTTCATCTTTCTTCTGTCTCCAGCTGTATTTCTTGTTGGGGTTGAGATCTCTTGGGAGACGGATGGTGATTTGAGGCTGGCACTCGATGGCCTCCAGGAGGACTTGCCTTCCAGCCTCAAGGAGACTTTCTAATCCACAGTGCATTATGCCTGAATATGCAAAAAGAAATCAATGCAAACATTCCTTACTTCAAGCCCGCACAGAGAAAACAGACTTCAGGTCCTGAATACCGGCATCATGTGTGAAGAAGCGTATGTAAATAAGGTGTGAATTAGAAATTATGAACAAGCATGATTAACTTTGCTACGATGCATTTACAGAGGTTAACAGATGTGAAGAGAATGAAGCCCCTGTTAAACTTAATGAGGCTGACAGATTTGTTTAAAATTATCAGACAAAAAATGTGTCATTTTCTAATAGCTGATAATTGGTGAACAATTCATTTAAAATAAAAAATTACGCCTCATTGGTGTAAACGCAGCGTACAGTTTAGCGAGATCTATTTTTTTCTAACGAACGTGACATTTTTGTAATGCTGAATCGGCAGACAAGCCCACTCTCACTGATTACCGATGTCCATGTTGTGCGAATTCAGAAGGATTTGTACACTCAGGACCTTTCTGACCTGTCGTGGGTTGCAAGACCTTTTGTGGTCTGCCATGTGGCTGCAAGTTAAAAGATTAAATACCTCTGCTCTAGCGAGTGTTTTGCTCAGTCACTGGACCTGAAAGCTTTCCTGCTGTGCTTCACTCACTACTTGTTGCAACTTCAAGGTGAACAAAAACTATGCTTCTTTCCCCCCTTCTAACAAATCAGTTCTAGTTTAAGCTTAATTCCAAACCATTATTTTGTTTATATTAGTGTGCTGTTTTTGCTTACCCGGCATGGAGTCACTCTGATGCCTCTGAATCTCTAGTTCGGCCATTTGGCTAAGCAGGGCCATGCCCTCGGCAGCCGTGGACTCCAAAAGACTTATTCCCGAGCACTGCACAATCCCAGCAAGGGGCAGCTCAGCCTTGGTGATATGGGCTCCAGATTGTGGCAGCTCACTGGCTGTGAGTAGTGCCAGCATGCCGGCCATGGGGTCCTCAGACTGGATGGGTACTGCTACAGGGGCAGGAAGGAGCACAGGAGGAGAGGAGCACATACGTGGTAGGTCACCATGCGTCGATTCCAAGCCTGCATTGTCCCCGGAAGGTTCTTTGGACTTGGGGGCAGAAATAAGCCTCTCTGTGTAAACTGCAGGCGAGTCTAAGGAACGAATGCTGCAGTCTATGGGTTGCATATCTGTGTAATTTGAGGAGGATGTGTAAGCCACCTCTGGCATGTGGATAGAAATAGTTTGCATGTCTGCTGAAGGGCACCTATCCAAGTCTGATTCTACTCTTTGGTACAACTTTTGTTGAGTTGAGGAGAATAGAGCTGCCTTGCCATCTTGCTCGTCTTTGTTCTTCTCAGGCAGGGGTGCAGCTGCAGCGCCACAGCAGGCCTCTGCTTCGACAGGAGTACTTGTGTCCTGGCTGGAAATGAAAGCAGCAGAGTGGATAGACTGTGTTATACAATCTTGGCCCAAAACGTCTTTGCTATTCTCCAGGTCCGGCTCCTCTTTAAGTGGCATGACGCTCTCCACTACGTGCGTGGGCTCCCTGGAAACCTGCAGAGCTTCTGCCACCACTGGGGAGCACATGTGGCTGGGTTTTATGCTAGCCGGACTGGCTAGGCGCTTTGAGCCCTCGGCCTGCAGCGGCACAGCTGGAGCTAGACCTTCTGCATCAGCAGCTGTGGCTGGCTGAAGAAGATAGGGGTAATGGCTGGCGAATGATGCTGTTATTGATTGGTAGGGGTAGCCTGGAGGAATTTCTGTCAAAACAAAACAAAAAGAAAACAGCTGTCTGAGAGTCTTAAAGTGCTTATGCAAGGAGCAGAGGGCCTCGGTTCACCATGACAGAGTGACAAAATGATTAATCATCCCACACACCCAGTCCAGCTTTATGAAACTTTCATGAGCCAAATGGTCCCAGTACAAGCATTCCGAAAGCCTCATGTATACTCCCCCCACCCCCAAGATCTAATACATGCATGCAAGCTCATACGGTCATACTGCAGAGATTGCATAAATATATTCATTCCATGTACAAAGCATTTTACAAAAGAAACACCAGGGGAAATAGACACAAAAGTGCTGCTCGCGCAAGAACTCTCCATCTGAGTGGAGTGGCAGCTGGTAATCCCATATGTAGGGATATCTGCAGCCTACTCATTAAGACCACACTACGCTGCACATACAGTCTTGAATAATGACACTCTGGCGTTGATTGTTATCCAGTCAGGATTCCCCAATCCCCACCCAGCAACAAATGAATATAAAACATCAATAAGAAAAATGCTCTACTGCCCACAGCTTCTGTCTTTTCTTTTTTTTAAAGGCAAAATACTGTCAACAGGGCAGTATATGCTTCTAAAAAGAATCTTATTAAACCACCACGGGTCACCACTAACAATAGGCACAGGTGATAGTTACAGACTTGAGTAACACGACACATTAATATCACAGTGAACGTACCAGGATATAAAGATGGGAAAGAAGCAGAAACTTGTTTATGCAGGTCATGGTCCTCTTTGTCGGACACCTCTACAGACTCCTGTTTAGGGAGAATGGGGGAGGGGGGCGGTGACAAGGCGGAGGCAGGGCTGTGCGGCTGTGTGGCTGGGGTAGACGGGTGTGAGTAAGACTGCTGAGGAAGTAAGCTCTCCACTTTGGGCCTATCTTCAGACTTAAGGGAGGTGACTGGAGAGGGCAGCGGTGTGACTGCTAGGGGTGTGACAGTCTTTTTGTGGGAGGTGGATGGGGAAGGGGAAGGTGGAGGAGGCTTGCGCGAGTGCAGGACAGATGTAGGTACACTTGAGAGGCTGGCTTTAGCACCATCTCCACCTCTCTTCTCTACTTTGTCCTCCATGTCAGCCCGGTGTTCTTTTAGTCTCTCCTGTAAAGACAATGAATGTAATTAGGATACCCGGCAAATCAGTTATCAGTTAAATAAAAAACAAATGCAGAATAAGGGGTAGCATCGTTCTGGCAATGTATCTCCTCAACCCATGCAGATGGTTCGGAGATTCGGCAAAAGAGATTTATGTCCTACCACAAACTGAGCATTTCTCTGTAGCTCCATGACCTGAGCAGCCTGCTGCTGAATCATGTAGAGCTCCTGTTGGCGTACGAGTTGCTGGTGCGAGAGGAGCTGAAGCTGGTGGGCGTGCTGCAGAGAGCTGCCTGCTGGTGGGTACATGGCTGGCCACAGTGGGGGGGCACGCTCCAACATCTCTGCCGCTGCAGGACACAAAGGAGACATTAGCACTGTAAACACTGCAACGTGCTTTTATTGAAACTACACACTACTGACAAGTATGCACATCTACATACACACCAGTTCTGGTCTGTGAATTTGTTGTGCTGCACTTAAATGCACTTTTAAAAGACATTACACAGCCAACATTTGTTGACACCTTATCATCAACCCCATATGGGATTCTTACCTAAACTGGCGCCTCAAAGTTAGTACACAATCATACAGAATTTATTTGTATGCTATTTTAAGGTATACAATTTCCATTCACTGCAACACTGTGTTCTGGTTAGTGTGGAAGAAGTCGAGTGTCCTGCACCCCGAATCAACCCCACTGAACGCTGTTTGGCATGAACTGGAACACCGACTGCACTCCAGACAGTGTTCGATATTAGTAATAAACAAAAATCCCCACAGCAACATGCCAACATATTGTTGAAAGTCAGACTCTTTGCTGGACTCTTCATGGATCACGCTTTATGTTCAAAGTTCAAAGTTTATTGGTCACATGTACATTATACGTGGTACAACATACAGTGAAATGCTTTGACAACTAACAGAAAGTTTGCTATAGGTGGGGTGGGGGGGCAGTTGTAGGACCAGGTTTACGTAGCCATGTGTCCACAAACATTGACTATATAATGCAAACTATCCGCACAGATTACACTACACAGTCTTGCCCCTGTAACACTTAATTTCACGATAGTACGGAACGCATGATATTTCACCAGACTCTGTGTATATGCATAAGATGATCAACATCAGACCAAAATCTAGCAGGAGCTGGAAAACCTACTGTAGTGTGGAAGGTGTTCGGTGGGAATGACAACAAGTTGTCCAGTCTGCGGGTCCCGTGCAAATTGGTAGGCTTGAGGGATGGACCCAGGCATGGTTGGGGGGTAACCTGGAGGCAGGGGCTGGTGAAGAGAGGGTGCTCCGAGTCCTGCACAAAGCACACAAGACATTGGATGTTTTAGGATTATGGAGGCTACATACACACCTAGGGTTGGTTTCATTGCTCTGCATGAATAGCTATCAGAGAGCCACACTTCCCACACTAAAATCATCTCAGAGCTTTCAGAACAGACTGCAATCCAACTGCGACCACTTGCTTAATGAACATAGCGATGTAGTTTGCACAAAGCTTTATAAAGGCTTTGGTGTTTGCTGTTATTTTTGTAAAAAATGCTGGTAGGATTTGGCCATGTTTCTAAGAATGTTTTCTTTTGGCCCAGACAAAAGGGTCTGAGCTGCCTGGCAGGCCGGAAGAGATGGAGAGCTACTCCAAGTCAACAGGAGGGAAAATGCCAACATTACCGTTTTGCAGTGTTCACAATACTCACGCTATTAAAAAAAAAGACAGGGACACAATAGGTTGTCAAGCTTGTAGTCAGTGTACTTTTTGGCATCAAATCAATCACTGACTTATACTTAGGCATGATCATATTTTTACTGAAATAATATGGGAAACATAAAATGTGGTCACTGGTCACAAAAGGTTGAGAACTTTCACTAATTCCCCTCTCTATGATTTCTTACATCTCCTGTATTCTATAAGTTCTGTAGCTAAACAAGTACCATATGGAGAACCAGGCAGCCACATAGATGAGGGTCCTGGGCGAGGCAGCCAAGAGTGAGAAGTCATATGGTGGGCGGGTTCAGCAGACCAGCGTCCTGCCCCCGTCAGTGCAGAACCTCCGGTCACCATCAGGTTTGGGTTCAGGCCACTCACCGACACCAAGGGAGAATGCAGCTGAGAGTAATCTGCCAAGTTCTTGTTGTCTCTGGAAACGAACCATGTGACAGCAACTTTACAGACATACATTAGTTGGAAGAGCCCTACAGGTTTATTGTGCATTTCAAAATCTATCTCGACTGCAAAATATCCATTAAGCTCTTAACACTCAGGGCAGCCAGTTCTGACTCAGAGCTGTGCATTTCGGTATGGCTAAGTCACCACCTCAAGGGGCTGACTGCTCCTTCATAATATGATGAGAGCAGAATCATTTCTTTAACATAACTTTATACAAATTCTCTCCTTATAAGCAATAGAACCCATAAATCCATGTACATGACAAAGACTGCTATCCAGAGAGAAAGCGCAATAACAAATTTGAAAAGCCCGAAACAAAGAAGCATGCCTGAGCAGGTTTACAGTCCTGTGCAATACAAATCTCAGGTTTATTCTTTAATTATTCAGTAAAGACAGGCAGTCGTTTGGAGAAAGAAAACATACTTGTTGCCAAATCAATCCCATGCATTGCTAAAGCTCATGTAGGTTTCCAATGTGACCCCAATCTGGATCTACTCTACTCTAAAATGCGTGCACACTTTTACAGCAGGTATGTGTATGCACTGTAACAGTACCCTTTTTGTAGTTTTGAAGAAGCTACAGTGCAATACACCCAGTCATACTAATCCCACAGAAACACACCATATATATTGAGTTTACTTCAGTATAATGGTCAAGCACAGTGCAAGTCATACTAGTTGGTCAAACTCATTTATTCTGTAACGCTTTAAACATGGATTATAAATAAAGCCAAATTTCAGGATGATCAGATTGCGCATTATAATGCAATGTGTACAAAGAACTGGAATTCAGTGGTTTGATTGGTTTCCTGTCCAAAAACAGCAAAATCCCACCTGATCAGCACTTACCACATAGCAACCTACATAGCCATGAATACCACAGAATTTCATTAGCATACAGGCTTTCTGCTCTTTAATACCACCCAAAATCATGCCCAATATATTACACTCAGTGTTGAAAAGCTTAGATTTAAATGTCTGGGTCATGAATTCAAAAGCGCAGAAAAAAAATAACATGCTACAGAATCTCACCACTTTGCACTTGACCGCAGAAGGAAAAAAAACAATATTTATTCTAATGCCTTCACCTGTGCTCTACGCACAAGTTCTTTACAGGAACATTATCAAAGCAATTTCTCATGTCTCAGCACAGTAGCCAAAATGTCATCGAATTATTACACGTATTCTCTTTGAAACTTGAAACCAGGATAAGAATAACAACTGACAACTCCAAAATAAAGCCGATGGAATAAACCCTGTTCATGTCCTACAGTAGAATGAACTCCACTAAGTTCCGAGCACATCATCTTCATATAAAAAAATAATTACCTTAACGCCTTTTCTTGCTCGTGTTCCAAACGGCCAGGCAAGAGCCGGACGTCGTGATGATGCCGTCGCTCTTGTCCTTGTTCTTCTTCCTCTTGGCTTTGGCCTGTGGAGTACAACCAGCAAGTCGACACAAAGTGAGCTGATGTCCAACCAGCACCACTGATCAGTTTGTTCTGGCTTCTGACAAAGACATACATGAACACCACTTTACCGATCCAAAAATGACCATATAAACTACCATATTTACATTCCCCCAATTCTTGGGGTGTGCGTGATCCGAGTCAACAAACTATTTTCCATAGATCAGTTTTCCCCCAAAATAGAAGTAATACTGGTAAGTTATTAATGCATGTTATTTTGCACGCACTGTTAACTTATCACGATTTTATATAACATTGCTTTAAGAACTCTGGCTCAGTTGTATGTCCATGAATTATATGCCCGATTTTAGGTTTAACAATGATCTCTGTGAAACGGGCATCGTATGTGACTGAAAATCACATCAAGATGCATGAAGTTTTATACTAGCATGAATGCTTAACAAGCTTTATCACTTGCTTAATGCTACGATTAAGCAAATGAAATATATGAAAACTAAGTGTAGCTCAATTGCTATCATTTAATAAGCAACAGTGTTGCATTTCAGCCAGCTGTTCCGTTTGTTGGTAAGGGCTAATCATGGTCATGTGCAGAAAGCGAGTGTCTGAATATTAGGTGAAGTTATTGGCTGACAAAGCAAATACATGTTAATCTGGATAAAAGTTCTGACCTCTTATTAGAGTCCATTTACCTCTTTGCTCCTCCCCTCATCCTGCCTTCATTATGCTTTTTCTAGCTCACCTCAGACTGACCCAAGCAGCGTTCAGGTCACCGCCAAATTAGAAACAAGATGCAGTGATTTCGGGGAAGGGATTACTAAATAAAGTGTGTGTGTTTTTTGAAACGAGATGTACTTTATACAGGCTCTAGTCAATATATCTGGGCACAGTGCCAAAGTATCGCCTACATGTGGGGAAACACTGAGGTTGCATTTGATGTATTAAAGGGATGCACTGTGGCTGAACATTTTAACACCAAATTTAAATTACATTACTTTATTAGTGGTTGGCATGGACAAGACATGCAACCTTTTTTACGTACCCTGTTACAACCTTTTTTTAACCCTGTTAGCAGATTGACTTGGAGCTCCTTGTTAACCTGAGCATGAATGAAATCATGGCATCCCTAAGCATGATTCAGTGAGAGTGTATGGGTCTTTGTGATGACTGACACTAGGTAGAGAGAGCTCACATTCCTCAGCTTGATATGTGAGAGTCCATGGCTCTCCATCATGCTCCAGGGGAAAGGTTTCTGCCTGTTTCCAAGGTTACCAAAAGCCTGACAGACACTATCTGTTTGCATCGAATTCAGTGCAGATTAATCGAGTAATGCTCCTTTAGCCTCTTGTGTAAATTCAAACATCTCCTCTGCGAAAAATGGCTAATGTTATTACTACACTCCCTTTGCCCACACAAGACATAAATTAATGCCTCTCTCCACATGTCATGCTCTCTGTCACTCAGTCTCATTTGTGTTCTCTCTCTCTCTCTCTCTCTCTCTCTCTCTCTCTCTCTCTCTCTCTCTCTCTCTCTCTCTCTCTCTCTCTC